>JARJCM010000160.1:0-252508 GCA_029233265.1 Mycena alexandri
ACGGCGGGCGGGACGAGCGCGGAGCGCGGGCGGGAGCGGTGGGCACGAATGGCGGGAACGGCGGGCAGGCGGGCGCACCGCGGGCGGGAACGGCGGGCGGTTGGAACGGCGGGAGCGTGCGCGGGCAGGCTGGAAGGAGCGGCGCGCGGGCTGGAACGGCGGGCGGGACGAGCGCGGAGCGCGGGCGGGAGCGGTGGGCCAATGGCGGAACGGCGGGCAGCGCGCGGGCGGGCAGGCGCCGGCGCGGCTCGGCGGCGCGGGCGGAGGGCGGGAAAAGGACGAGGGCGGGCGGGCGTGGCGCGCTGGTGGACGGGGGAAGGGAAAGTGGGGGGGAGACAGCGTTAGCGCGGGCAGGCTGGAAGGAGTGGGCGGGAACAGCGGGCGGGAACGAACGGCGTGCGGGCGGCGGAGCGAACGTGGGCGGGTGGGCGGGAACGGCGGGCAGGAACGGCGCGGCGCGCGGGCATTTGT
The DNA here is from genome assembly GCA_029233265.1 of Mycena alexandri. Taxonomy (NCBI): domain Eukaryota; kingdom Fungi; phylum Basidiomycota; class Agaricomycetes; order Agaricales; family Mycenaceae; genus Mycena; species Mycena alexandri. The sequence continues at coordinate 472 of JARJCM010000160.1, forward strand.
AAAGTGCGGACCGTAAATTAAATATATTTTGGCACCACGTGATCGAGTGAGGCCGCCCGAGCGATGGCGGCAACGCATCACGCACCGTGGGAGGCGGCAATGAGCAGGCCGCGGTGCTGCCGAGTGTTGCAGGGTTGCCGCGCGGCAACGGATTACTGAAACGGGATACCCGTAATGTAACGCATTAGAGTGTTGGGGTCCAAAGGTAATATAACCTGTTATTCGGGGCACATGAGGTGTCTCGTCGGGGCGCTTCGCCTTCGGTAGACTTCCCGCGCTCTTGAATCCCTGCACCCTCTCTAGTTCCAGCCATGCATTCACCGCCTCATGGAAGAACGGCCCGAGGTCGACGCCAGACAGCGAGCCATAGGCGTACTCCACCCACTGCGGCGTGGCGTCGGGACACGGCGGCATCTTCTTGGGTAGAATGCCAACGGATGACGCCCCGCCATCCGGCGATGGCGTCGCGCTGGTGCCTGCGGTCGACGTGGTTGTGCCGAGCAGCCGTGCCGCCGTGCTGCTTAAGGGGAGTGGGTCGCTGGGGGACGGATTCGCGGGGCGGTCGCCGCGAGGTTTCGGGGGAGACTCGGGCGCATCGTCGGTCATCCCCTTGCCGGCCTTGCTGCCTTTCCCGCCTTTCTTCTTCTTTGCGGTTGTCGCCACGCCTCCCTCGCCCGCTGCCCCGCCGTTGGAGCCGTCCGTTGCTGCGCCCAGGCCGACTTTGAGGTTAGCTACCGCTGCTGCGTTTATTCAGTCGTGTTTCTCGGTTCCTCCCCCAATGTACGACTTACCACTCTGCTTGTTCTTCTTCGTGTTTGCCTCCGCTGTGGTTTCCTTGTCCTTCTCCGTGTCTGTGTACTTGTCAGTCATTTCGCTCCTTTCATTTCCCTTCGAATTGGACTCACCATTCCCATCGTCGCCCAACTTCGCCGCTTTCCGTCCCGATCGTCGAAGTGGAGCCGCGGCAGTTTTCTTGCTCTTGGGCGCGGCCGCACCCTCGTATTCGTCCTCGTCGGCGCCGCGTACGCTATCGTTCTCGTCCCCGCTCTCCCCGCTCTCCATGGCGCTGCCCTCGTCCTCCTGCACGCGTTTCCTCTTCTTCGATGACCCAGCGCCCTCCCCGGCAATTTCCTTCTCGCTCCCAGTGGCTGCTTTCCTCTTTTTCTTTGCGCCCCCCTCCCCGTCACTCTCACCGCCTTCACCTCGTCGTTTCCTCTTCTTCGCTGCATCCCTGCGCACACCGGAAGTCGCGCCCTTCCTTGCCTTCCCTTTCCCCATCGCGCCCGCCTTCTCCCTTTCCTGTGCCTCTTTCTGCGCCGCCTTCTTCGCTTTCTTCTCCTCCGCCTTTCTCGCCTTTCTCGCCTTCTCCTTTGCCCTCCCTTTCGCCTTCCCCTTCCCCACAGCCTCCTCGTCCTCAGCGTCCGACCCGCCGTCACTGGCTGAGCCATCAGAGTCGTTCGTCTCGGCGTCACTGTCGTCGTCACTGTCGTCGTCGCTGTCGCTGTCGTCGCTATCTCCAGCGGTATGATGCTTGTGTGATTTTGACCCGCCGGGGGCCGGGTCGTCGCTGGACTCCGGTAGCGCAGCTTCTGTACATTCCACTGCAGCTTCAAGCCAAAGGTCAGACCTTATTCCACGCATTTGGCTACTCGCGACTTACTAAATGCGGCCTGTAGATACTCGTGCATTAGACCTACAACATCGCGATTGAATCGTGCCTTCGCCCATTGCGGGAAGAGCGCGGGCGCGGTGTCTCGGGATCGACCATAGGCTACGCTGTTTTTCGTTAACATGTCTACACCGCGCTTCAGATGAACATCGCTCACTGCACCGTCTTGAGTTCGCCTCTGTATTTGGGCATGGGGCCACCGAAGATGGCCACCGAGTGGAGGCCCGTGTATTCCTGGATGCCCCGCAGGATTGGGGACATAAATGCTCCCAGGGCATCTATGCATCTGCGGTCGCTCGTCATTCAGTATTATAGCACAAAGCTTCATACCGTTGACGCACCTTTGGCGGTCCTCAGGGCTGTTCGACGGCGGGGCTTTTCTCTTCTTCTCATACTCTTCGCGCGCCGCCGCGGCTTCTTCCTTGGCGCGTTCCTTCAGCGCGTCTTGCTCTTCTTGAGACAATTCCACGAACAGTTCACACGCCACGAGTGCCCGGAACGGCGCGTTCGGTCCCTTCTGCGTAGCCGCAGCACCGTCACCGTTGAGATTGTCTCTCGTTGCTGCCCAACGAGCTTGAACGGCTGGGGCGATTTCGGTGTCGTAGGACTCGTGCATGTATTGTTGGAATGCTTGTCTAGCCTTTGGTGGCACGTTGATACCAGAGAGTTTGCCGAGGAGGATGGCGTAGGGGTCGTTGCGCGCGTCCATCTTCACAGTTTTACGGAGAGCCAACGCGAAATGCGCTGGAGAGGAGGTATGTGTCAGTACCATTATTGTCACATGATGGACGTGGGCCACTTACGCTATTCAAGATCTCCTTCCTCACCCGCTTCTCCTCAGCCTGGTCGGGCTCCAGGGCTTCAACCACGGGCAACGCGAATTTGTCGTACACCGGAAGTGGCTGCAGCGGCTCCTCGTGGTCTTTAAGCTGCCAGTCGAAGATGGTGTGGTACTCTCGGCAAACTTCGTCAACATAGTCGCGTTCCGCCCGCCATCCGCGCTCCAACGCGTCCATGTACCCAGCAATATGGGGTCGCAATACCTCTTCGCGTGCCCCTTTGGCCCAGGCCTTCAGGCTCTTGCGGTCTTCCGCGGCAACAGGCACATATTCTCGCTTTTTCTTCATCTTGTGTAGTATGCAATCTCGACGCGTTCCTGAACCCACGTTCCCCCGTAAAATCGTGGCCTCCCAAATGCTGAACTTGACTTACAAAAGAATGCAAATACAAATAATGCCGGCGCACGCGAAGTTTTCCGCGCTGGTGAAGGCCGCTATTATTTGATTCTCGCTAGACCAAGCTCCACCTCAATCCATGGTCTCCACGACGTTAAAATTGACTTACAGATAATTCACGCGAAGTTTCCCGCGCTGGTGAAGGCCACTATTATTTGAATCTCCCTAGACCAAGCTCCACGTCAATCCATGGTCTCCACGACGTTAAATCTGACTTACAGATAATTTAGCGCTGTGCGAGAACACACAGTATACGATGATGTAGGCTGACGGCGGGCTACCAAGCTGAAGGCGGCGTCTGAGCTCGCGGTGTTTGTCTCAAAGTCGGGGAGCAACACAAGCAGTGGGCGGTTCGTTTTGCAAGCCCGTGATTGTATTTCCCCTTCGAGCTCAGTCAGTTTGGTATAAAAGCTGCATCCCCATCAATTCATCACCTACCTTTCGTCCCTTTTCACCACCATGACTGAGCACGACAACGTCGACGTCGCGATGGCCCGTGCTGGGGATCCCTCTCCCGCTCAGACGGAGCCTGAACCTGCTCTTCCTCGTTCGGCCCCCAGCTCCACTCCCCATGGTCAGTCTATCGCCTCTTGATCCTTCCTCGTTCCTCACTCCTCCTCTCTTCAGGTTTCTACACGTTCGTGCCGTACTCGCAAGTCCCCTTGGCTTTGGCTGCCGCCACCCCCCGGTGCCGACATCGGCCCCGCCCCCATCGTAGCAGGGATCCCCCAGGGCCTCGCCGTCATGCTCCGTCACACTGCACCCTGGAGCGCCAATGTCCTTTACAGTGTGGTCCCCAGCGGCACTCTGACCCCAGTCGACGAAGTTGAGCCAGCCCCGGAGTGGTACGTGGTGTATCGCGGGCGCTTCGTGGGCGTCATGGATCAATAGTAAGTCTCTTTCGCTGCCTTCGACGTATCCCCTGCCAACTCCATCTTCAGCATGCAAGCTCACTGGGCGATCTGGAGCGTCTCCAACGCCGCGCACAAGACATATGCCACTCAGGCGTTTGCGCTCGAGGCCTTCAATAAGGTCCTTTCCTGGGGAGGTGTCGAGGTCGTACGTTAGTCTCTGGCCCTGCGTCGTGTACCAATCCCATGTATCCGGGTCAAAATATACTACTCGTCGTCAGCTCTTTTTGCCGGCTGTTTTTCTTTGTTTCACGCTCGAGCCACTTGATCCCCAACCAAAATTGAGATTATGGGATGACGAACTCGGCCCATTTGCAGCCAGGACCACATGTTTCCCCGCCGGCGATTTAGTCCCTATCCGGATATTGGTAGTGATCTCTGATCATCGCGATATCTGATCCGCGGTACCTGCTTGCTTTGGTCCCGCCCCCAACCCATTATAATTACTTTTACACTGTCTCTACTACGCTTAATCAACCAACCACTGCTTTGCTCCTTCCTCGCGCGCGCAGAGGCCCTACGGCGGACCTCCATTTCCATCTATTCGCCCTCGATTTACGCCAATCAAAAGCTCCACGTGGTGACGAACTCGGCCGTTTTTGTAGCCAGGACCGGCGCGTGTTTCGCGTTTCGCGTCGGACGCCGTGCATTCCTCCTCTCTTCACCTACGCCCTCACTCTTTCACTAGCTGGACTGCATCTTCCTCTTTCTGGCTTCAACGCTTTCCTAACTAACTCCCTCACGCACTCCAACCACAACCACCTATCCCCGGTTTCCATCTGTTTCTACCCCAAAACTTCCATCTTTGATGGTCCCAGAGGATGATATGCCCGCCCTTGTCGGCGTTGAATGTGCCGAGCGCGGTGAGTGCCGCCCACCCCCAGGTAAGGTCGTCGTTGAGGACATTGAGGCATCGAGGGCCCAGGAGGAAGGTTGCAGCGGCGAACGGGCCGTACCAGATCGGGGGCTGACAATCCTGGTAGTGCTCGTTGTATGCTTCCAGAGCGACGTTGAACTGGTGGAAAATCTGAAAGGCAAAACGGCGCATAAGGCCTAAGGCGGTTGATTAAAACAGACGTAAACAAGATACTCGTTTCCACTCACTCGTCGCGTATCCTGCAACGCGTCGGATTGCTGGGATGGAAAACAAAGAGTCGAATACCAGGGCGTCAAGCACCACCGATTTACCCTTTTCAGCCTGGACCGCCAGATCATGAGCGCGGATAAATCAAGACGGAGAAATTACTGACCCACATACGATCCTCTCCCTCTACCAAGCCCAAACCTCCGGAAACCTGGGGCGAACAGCCTTGAGCGGCCTCGGCTTCCGACAAGAGAACCGTGGGAGCAATCTCCTCGCATGCGCGGGTTGCCAGCTTTACGTCCTCAAGAAAATCCTTCTCGCGTGGGATCCCGCCCAAGACAGCAAGAATATGTTTCTCGTCGTCCGCGACAACGCGGGGGGACCTTCAAACGACTTCAGCAAGCAAATATTTGATGTCTAAAGAATTCACTTGCCCGCCAGGACAGGGACGGACGTATTGGAGACCGAGGTTAGCCTTGGCGCCGTAGACCTCGTCGAGCGCATATTCACGGTGTGCCATATCGGCAGGATCAAACCGAAGGCCATTACCTGGCGTATTTGTATCATGAGGGTCCTTCCCAAGACCCACAGCGTGAGCGACACGACGCAGGCCGTCAGTGATGGCGCGAAAGGCACGGTATCGCTCGGTCCTAACGGCGGGCGTGTTTGCTGCTGCCGCCATACGCTGAGCTTTCCTCTTGGTCAGGTCAACGACGCGTCGTGCCCGCCTCACCTCAATGGAGGGCGTGACTGCCGTGAGGGGGGGGATTGACAGGGCTATCGTAGTCGCTGTGGCCCCACCAGGGTTCAGCGGGGGTGCGCAGCTCGTGCTCGGCCTGTAGGCGCTCGCGGAGACCGACACCTGGGTCGAGGGTAATTATGTGGTGCTCTGGCACAAAATGTGGCAGTGAGTATAGGATCGGGGTGCGTGGTGTGCCTCCTTTTCACCGCGGGAAAAAGTCAGTAAAAATTTTACGGACAAAAGAGGACTGACTGATAATTCCCGAGTCTACCGTGTCGAGATCCAGACGCTGCATGTTGGTCAATGGGAGAGGATAATGAGATACGGACGACAGGAATTTGTTGTGGGTGGGGGTGACCAGAAAATGTTGGGCTACGCTTCACGCCGGAAAGATGCGGGATCTTAACACGGCGACCGTCGATCTTCAGGCCCCGCGACCTGGCTACGGCTCACATCAAAACCAAACAGTCACATCCATACGCATTAGAAAAGGCCCACACGGCCCCTCCCTTGCCGCTGCGTCTGTCTTCTGTGCTCTATCTTGATATGTCGAGCGGTAAGTGGGCCCTCTCTCGCGCTTGCTTGGTTTTGGCTAACAGAGAGACATTTAGTAGAGCCTCCCGCGGAAACGTTCCACCGCCTGGTGCGCGCGAGGGAGTATCTCGCGCACTCTGCCAAGAATACGACTGGGTTGTCTGCTCGTCAAGCTGCTCGCACTCGGCTCAACCATTGCGACGAACTTATCGGCCGTGTACTGGCCAAGATCGGCATCCCCAAGTTCATCCGTATGTACCGCAGCGCGCCAGTCCTCCCCAGGTTCCGCGTTCCCATTGCGGCGCACAACACGCAGTCCCAAGCCTCGTTACAGCGCGGGGAGCGGTATGTCTGTATCGACGGAGAAGCTGCCGATACTGCCTCGGCGTAGGTTTCTTCCCTGCGACGTCCGATTAGTACTAAACGGTGGGGTCTATTTAGATTCAATCTTCGCACGACTCACGGGCCCTACGTGGGTCTCCCTTTTTCATTTGTTGAACATTATTAACTAATATATATTGTAGATATTCACGATGGATGAAGTTCAGCGCCCACTGTGCCCTTGCCCAACGGAGGCGCATGGTTGGTTTGTCCGCCCGGATGAGCAGGATTCCTGAGGTGATCGTGAAATGTTGGGGGGGGGGAGGGAAGGGTGAAGGGCGAGCGATGGGGGAAGGAAAGCGACTGCCTCTTTGGTAGCCAAGTAGGATTCTCTTCGTAGCTGTAAAACCATTGACGAAGGTCTTTTTTGGACCACGTTCAGGCCGGGCGCCTATTGAAATGAGAACCCATTGTTTTAGCGCCGGTAAATCAGCTCAGCGTGCCGAGGATGCCGCTGTGAGTCGCTTATGTTTTCCCGCCAGCGATTTAATCCCTATCCGGATATTGGTAGCGATCTCTGATCATCGCGATATCTGATCCGCGGTACCTGCTTGCTTTGGTCCCGCCCCCAACCCATTATAATTACTTTTACACTGTCTCTACTACGCTTAATCAACCAACCACTACTTCGCTCCTTTCCTCGTGCGCGCAGAGGCCCTACGGCGGACCTCCATTTCCATCTAATTGCCTTCGATTTACGCCAATCAAAAGCTCCACGCGGTGACGAACTCGGCCGTTTTTGTAGCCAGGACCGGCGCGTGTTTCGCGTTTCACGTCGGACGCCGTGTGGTGGAAAGGCCGCACCAATGAAAATACACCCGTCTTGCTCCCGCCCCCAACCCATTGCTTCACTGTCTCCACTATGCTTAATCAACCAACCACTACTTCGCTCCTTTCCTCGCGCGCGCAGAGGCCACCCCCATTTGAATTTCCATCTAATTGCCTTCGATCTACGCCAATCAAAAGCTCCACGCGGTGACGAACTCGGCCGTTTTTGTAGCCAGGACCGGCGCGTATTTCGCGTTTCGTGGAGGACGCAGTTGTTAACTCTCCACCGTCTTCAGTTCCCTCGCCAGTATGCAAAGTCAGAAACGCAGGAAAAAGTCGCGTACGTTCAAATGGTTATAGGAGGACTTTGGCTCACTATTGGACAGTTTTGCTGCGTCCGCCGACGCGAGTCGTGATTCCAAAAGAACCACAGCGTCTCCGCCCTGCCGTCGCGACCGCGATGCCTCAAGAGGCCGCCCCCTTGGACCCGGAAGCTGAGGCGAGCTGGTACGCGAGCTGGGAGGAAGCTTTTCGAGCGCTGCCAGACCTCGCAGCGCCCGCGGGCGACGACTCCAATGCCGAGTAAATTCACGTCTAGTCATCCTCATTTGTTCTCACCTTTTGTCAGGGACCCGGCGTGGGAGGCCCACGAACAGAAGCGGGAAGCTCAGATGCCAGCGACACGCCAGCTCATTCTGGATGGGATGCGCCCATGGGAGAGGAAGGAATTCTTGCGCGTCGAGCGCGAGCAAGAACTGAAGGAGGAAGAGCTTCTCGCGCGCCGGGAGATGGGCTCGGGCTTTGAGGACTTGGACACCATCCAGTATGTTGATTAGCTAGTTTGTTTTCGCACCTTTCCAGGAGACATGAATTTACTTCAACGACGCTCTTACGACCGGACACCCACGCACAAGACTCAGACGCCCACGGACGACTAGAGGAAGTACTTGAGAAGTGCGGAATTAGATTCAGTATGTACACGCGGGATTACAGACTACAGGCAAAAGTATCAGCGGCAGCAAGATATATCAGTAGTTAGACGAGCGAGTCAGATTATAGCGAAGACGTGCGATGTTAGACGAGCGAGATCAGATCATAGCGAGGACGTGCGAGAGAGTATAGCGAAGAGTTAGACGGCGCCCCCCAGCGACTTGACCCAGCGGCCGCCTTCAACCAATGACGCCACGATGCGGAGGCGGACGTTGGGATGCTTGGCCATGTGCTTCTCGGCGGCGGTTCTGAGACAGTGAGACATAAATCAGCGAGGAAACGATAGAAGGGCGCAAAGGCGTACGACACCAGACAACCCCAGCGGTCCGAGGTCATGAAAAACACCTTGGGCAGTCCCTCACTAAGCAGCCAAGCCGCCGCGCTCTCGAGCGAGTCGACACTCAACCATTTGATTGCGGGGGTGCATGTGATCGCGACCTCGGCTTGCGTCCTGGCACTCACAGTCAGAAAAGGTAGTGAACGAAAAGATTTGAGCACTTACGCGTCGCGAAAGACACATCCATCAGACAACACATACCACGATTCATTGTTAATGCTCGTGGTGCTGCACTGCTCGTTGCTGGATGCGACGGCGAGGACGGCGGCCTTGTGAACGGCGCGTACAGGGGAGGGCTCTTTGGGGGGCTCTTTGGGGCCGTCGGCTGCGGCGTGCACGCGTCTCTCGCGCTCCAACGCTCCGTCGCGGGGAGTGGACTTCCAGGCGAGCAACTGATTGAGAGGGCGGAGTGGTTCCGTCAACGAGGCTTCTCGCTGAGCGCTGGTCACGTCGTGCTTGTGGGTGGCGAGGCAGAAGTTGTAGACGGCGTTGGAAACCTCACGCAGGCCCCTGTACGATTGGACCTCCGCCTCGGGATCCAACCTACGCGTCAAGGCTTTGCGCTGGTCGCTGACCCGAGACGTCAGACAAGTTGATAGTGATAGGCGGAACTGAAGTACTTACGCTTGAGTGAAGACCGCCGGGTTAGTTGGGTGCCGCACAAGGTAATAGCGCTTGTTTTCGTGGCCTTCGTGCGACACCAGACCTCCGTAACGATTGCCAGGATAAAAGGGAACGCTGCAGGAGACGTGGCCGTGATCGAGCGCAGTGGAGGAGCGACTTCCTTGGACAGAGCCAGATGCCGAGGGGCGGGACGTCTTGTATGAGCGGCGTGGTTGTTGATCTTTAGGCATCGGAGTAGGAGAGAAGAAAGAAATGAGCTGCGGTAACGCGTAACAAGGTGACACAACGCGTTTGATATCGCCCACATAGGGGCTGTGGCTGTCCAACGACTTACGGTGTATGATTAGTAATTGTACGTCCAACAGCCCAACAACCAGCACGCGTCTTTGCTTGAGGTCGTGGAGATTTGTCCACTGGTGCAGGTGGGTTCTACCGATTCTCCCGATTGTATCTACGGTTGTTCTTACTGAAGCTTCAACAGTTTGCAACTCAAAGCGATGTCGACATCTCACTGTTTGAAACCTCAACAAACTCCCTGACAACAGGCGACCTCCTTCCCCTGCCCGTCCTCTCCCTCCCCGCCCGTCAGTCCCTCCGCGCCCCCTCCCGTCCACCAGTCCTCTCCTCTATGGCCTCTTTCAATGCATCTGAAAGCCGTGGTAGCCATCGCAACGCCAACGTCGGCATTTACTATGAACTCTCCGCCGCCGACCTCTCAAGTGACCGCGCCATCTACCCTTCACAGGACGGGCTCCGCATCACACAGCAAATATTCAATATCGGCGTGAAACGGCGCTGTCTGGAGCCTTCCGATTTGCAGGATGTGTATGCCGGGTGGCAGCCTGTTCCGGACGACGACGGCCCGTTGTCCCTGGATGTGGAGGGACCAGTGGACCTGGAGGCCCAACAGGAGGAGTATGTGGACGCGGCGACGGGCGAGAAGCGGAAACGGTACCTGAGTTCGGTGGGTTTATTGGTAGTTTTTTTTTTCACTGCGCGCGCTGATGTACTGTATCAAAAGGATGAACCCAACTCCCTGTGGATACCACTCAAGCAGGTGTTCCTCGACGAACTTCTGCGCTTCGAGGGTCTGGGCGACTCGCTACCGGACTTGAAATGTGGTTGCTGCTCGGCGCGCGCACCGTCGCGTTTTTTTCGCTGCTCGGATTGCGGCACCTTCGTACAGTGCGAGCGCTGTGTGCGCACACACCACGCTTCCCAGCCCCTGCATTTACTCAAGGTAGATTCTCGCTGAATCCTGAATGAGAAGTTCTGAAACGGACGTTGCAGGAATGGACTGGGTCTTTTTGGAAGAATATCACGCTACGGGACCTCCAAGTCGTCTTTCAAGTGGGGCACGGTGGGCTCTCTTGCCCTGCACCAGAACCCGCGACGCGGACGATGGTGGTATTACATCCGAACGGGGTCCACAGTGTCGACTACCGCTATTGCCAGTGCGATTTGTCGGCGCGTGCCAACAACGTGCAGCAACTCCTGCGCACCGGATGGTATCCCACGACGACCGTCGACCCCGCAACTTGCGCAACGTTCCAGTGCCTTGATCTATATCGGATGCTAAACGTCGTCGGTAACCTTAATGTCCACGACTTTGTCGGCAGCCTGGAGCGGCTTACGGATGCCACCAAGATCACCAAAATCCCGGTATACGATCTTCATAACATCGGTTTGGGATATGACACTTACTTCTCATGCAGGACCGCTACAAGGTGTTTGGCCAAATGTCGCGCCAGTGGGCGCACCTAACGCGGGTAAAGCGGACGGGAGGTGGTCACAACGGGGCGGGTGTGGCGGCCACGGCCAAGGGAGCGACGGGCCTGCTGTGCTGGCCCTGTCCACACGACGAGAAGAACCTGCCAATGGATTGGCGCGACGTGGCGCCGGAGTTTAAGTACGTATTCCTTCCATGCTCGTCGATTTCTTCCTCACTAATGCGACTGTCTTAGATTTTTATACATGCTTATCTTGGCGATGGACGCCAATTTTCGCTTGAAGAATCGTATGCGCAAGAACGAGCGCGACGACCCGACTTTTGGGCCTGGCTGGGGCTATATGGTGGCGGAGAAACGCTACAAGAAACATTTGCGCAGTTATGTTGCTGAGAAGGACGTACACTGGCGCTCGTTTTTGGATACGGTATCGAGCGATGCTGACGGATCTACCAGGTCAGCTCATGTATCGCCTTTGCGGCACTCCTGCAAAAAGACACGAGAATGACGACCGGCTTGAGGGTCTCGGGGGTGGGAGCAGTGGTATGCGCGCGGCACGAGGTGGTACGGCCTCAAGGGGTGGGCGATCTTCAGAAGGGGGAACGGTGCGTAATACAGATAGCGGGCAGCGTTTGACACTGACGATAACATGATAGCTATTCGAATATGGACTACATATTTTTGTCCGCTATCCTGGGGATAATGGCGACCTACCTCGTAGTGTCGTACGACATCGCGTGTCAATGGCAGGTCAACCTGCGCTCCCGAATCGGCAACATGCCCAAGGGGCTGCAGCCACCCGCCGAGCTGAAGATGCAGTTTGCGTTGCCGGTTTGGCATGCGTCGGCGCACGAGTCGAAATGCGCGACCAAAAACTCGCTGTCGTACATGCCGGGCGCGGGGAAGACGGATGGGGAGGGTATCGAACGAACCTGGTCGGAATTGAATCCGGCAGCGTGGGCGACGAAGGAGATGGGGAACGGTGCGAGGCACGATGCGCTGGAAGACAGGATCGACCACCATAACTGGGAAAGAAACATTGGTCAAGGTATTGTATGCAACGCGCTATGGTATCGGCACTGACGCTGAAGTCGCAGGTGATACATTGGCCCGCAAGTTAGTAGTCGCCATCGAAGAGCGGGACCGACAGGTCGAGGCCTTCGCCGAGGTGGACAAGACCCTCAAGCCGGACCTCAAGAAGGATTGGCAACAGCAGATCGACACTTGGCTCGCAGATCGCACACTGCCGAGCCCATACGAGGCGGAGGGAGGGAAGAAGAGTACGTGTCGCGATATTGGCATGGACCTTGGTGCTGACAATACCCACAGGCGGTCCCTCCGAAGCAGCAGTGCGGCGTGAGCTGAAGAAGGACGAGCTCCGGGACGGCCGGGAGGGTGTTTACCGCAAGGGACACACCGCGTTCCTGGCGGCAGGAATGCAGCTTGAGCAGATACAGTACGTGCATCGGGTCGCCCTTCTTTATCATGGGTACTGACTGACCGTGCGCGCCACAGGTACACAATAAAGTTAGAGCTGAAGGGTAAAACTTTATTGTCCGGCGATCTCATCGGGCGCGTGGAGGAGCTGCGCCTCAGCTTTCTCGCCAAGCTGAAGACGTTCCGGAATCTGCAGGAGAGGCATATGCCGGGGGCGATTAGGCGGGTGGAGGAGGAGGAGGAGGAGCGGGATGCGGATGAGCCTGCGCCGAATCCGGAGGACATCAAGTTGTGGATGCCGTCCGAGTTGACGGGGTCGGAGCGGGAGGACGAGTGTGCGGAGGGACTGGGTGACCGCGAGGCGAAGCTGCGCCTGGCGCAGTGTACCAACGCGCTCGACAAGCTGCGGCTTCGTCTTCATTCAAAGCGGCACTTGATCAGCTTCCGCAACAGTCACGTCGTGGGACAGAAACACGTGACGCGCTCGAGCACGCTCATCGGTATGGTAGGAGAGCGCATCGAGACCCTCACAGTGAAATACCGCCGGGCTCGCCTGGCGCTGCTGGAGCTCGAGGGCGCGGTGTACTGCGAGGAGCACGGTCTGCGCGCGCTAACGGACGCAGATGTGAGGTTGGACGAGGAGTGGGAATCGGATGGGAAGGCGCGGCACCGTCTGGCGAAGATCGGGGGCTCCAAGCATCGCCACGCAAATGAGCCCGCGGTGTCATCAAAGAAGAAGACGTTCTCGTGGATTTGGACAAGCGGGGACGGGCCAGAGTCGGACGCGGAAGGTTTACATGAGGGTCAGTCATTTAGCGCGAAAAATCTGTACCCAGTTAACGACTTCGTTTGGTAGCGGTGCGTGTCGAATGGTTGAAGGCAAAGGCGCGGAGGGATCGATGGGTCGAGGAGGTGCAGTTGCTGAGGGAGGAGATGAGGCGGGTGATGCGGTTTCTGCAGTGGCAAGCCGCCTGGTGGGAAAGGCAACGCAAGGCGCGTGGGACGGAGATCCAGCCTGAGGTGGCGGCTGGGGTGGAGGCGTACGCGGCGCGCCAGGCTGCGCTTCACCGTGGAATTGCTCGCCGGTTCAAGGCGGGTTGGGAGGCGTCGTGATCGGCGGTTGTACGGCTGGCGGTGTTGGAGGATTCGAGGATATTCGCGGAGGACTTGCTGGCAGAGGGCATGGCCAGCTTTTTGGCGGCGGAGCGCCCGAGTCAAGAGGAGGGAGAGGAGAGCGAAGACGAGGGGGAGGAGCGAGGGAGCGAAGGGAATCGGATGTCGCCAGAGCCGCAGGCTTACGCGCTGGACGCTTAGCCATCAGCCTGGCTGAGACACGGGCTTGAGTCGAGTTGCCATTCGTGGCCTTCTGCGTAGTACTTTTACTTTAATTTTCGATATTTCGATAATTCTTCTATATTCGTTAATTTAATACTTTTATTTCTCATCATGGGTGCCGGGGACAGTGCCGAAGGGAGGAGTTGGCCGGCATAGGCCAAAAAATGGCTGGTGTAAGACTACCCAGGGCGCTGGCTAGGGCCGGGGGGAAAGCAAATTCTAATTGTGGCTAGGCCCAGGCTGGAAGGCTTTTTACCACGCCTACGGGTGCTCCACTGGTCGATCCGGCGGCGCCTTTGTTGGTGTTGCTGGCATTCGACATTTTGGCTACTGGTCCGGTGTGTGGTGAGCTGAGTTGGTGGTGGTTGCGGAGAGAAAAAGTTTGTTGACTCAAACTTACGGCATCGCGTCACGTGACTATAAAGTCCCGTTCTCGGAACGAGCGGAGCCGAGAAAATTCAAAATTATATTCAAAAAATCCAAAGACCAATTTTCATGCCTTACGATCCATTATTCACGACTCCGACAGTTATCCTCCAAATTCTCCCATCGGACCTCTACCACCAGACGTTCGCCTAGGGAGTCGAACCCTAGAGGGGGATACTGTTATATCCATGTACCACGACCTCCGACAAACTACTCCGATCGGTTCCTCCGGCTCCAATCGCGCTCCGTCTTCTCGGAGCGCATCGGACCGCCGGAGTAACGGAACGATCGGAGCTCCGACAAAACATCGGAACGAACTCCCACCATCTGACACCTTGGCAAAACGCCATCCCACACATTCCTTATTATCCTAAGTCCTCTGACTTTTTACTTATTGTTTCAACATCGTTCTTTTTGTCACCTGACTTCTCCCTCCCCTTTCGGACTTACCTTTATTGTTATGTCCGCATGGTTTCTAACATATCTCCTTTACCTATTACAATAAGGAGCTCTAGTATTTAATCTTGTCCTACATCCTCCTGTACTTCAGTTTTATGATAAACGTTGCTTCACCCCGTTCCTCGTGAAGTAGTCTGGTCGTTCCGCTCCGACACTCCGCCGGAGCTCCGCTTCTGTCATCTCTCTCCCTCCGACGATATCCTGCAGTAACGCTCGTCCAATTATCCCCTCTGTGGCGTAGCGTCATCCAGTCCGCCTTTCACCAGCTCCGACTCCGGACTCCGGTTCCGTTCTGTCCGGCCCGCCGCTCCGCTTCGTATCTGTTGATAGTTCGACTGGCCCTATATCCCTCCGTACCATCTTCTGGACGACTTGGATATAACAGATTGGAAAGTTGCGGAATACGTTGCCCCGGGATCAAACAGGAAATGGGGAATTTCGGAGTGCGTTCTGAGCTCCCTAATACGGCACGTACCGGCTCCCGTTTCCGCACCATGGAAATGGGTCGGGGAACACAGCGTATCCGCGGCGCGGAAACGGCCGCTGATACCTCTGATTTCGGGGGCGTGGATACGCCAGCCGAAATTCGGAGTGTCGCCTTGAGTTTCGGCATCACGGAAACGAGTCGTTTCGGCTCAGATTTCCACTCGCCGGAAACCCAAGCAGAAACAATTTGTTCCCATAAATTTTCACAGAGCGGAAATGCATTCGATAAATTTCCGCCAAGCTGAAATCTACGGGAACGTTTGCGGAAATTTATCCGATGCGTTTCCACTTTGTGGAAATTTATGGGAACGAATTGTTTTTGCTTGAGTCTCCGGCGAGTGGAAATCTGAGCCGAAACGACTCGTTCCCGTGATGCTGAAACTCAAGCCGAAATTCCGAATCTCGGATGGCGTATCCACGCCCCCGAAATCAGACGTATCAGCGGCCGTTTCCGCACCGCTGATACGCTGTGTTCCCCGACCCATTTCCATGGTGCGGAAACGGGAGCCGGTACGTGCCGTATTAGGGAACTCGGAACGCACTCCGAAATTCCCCATTTCTCATCTCATTTCGGAACAACGTATTCGGCAGATTTCCCGTCTGATCTCGGGTCAACGGAAACTTGTCCGGACCGTCAGGCGGTCAGAACTAACTTCCGGTAGCCGGAAATTTAGCTATTAGCGGAGTGACTAACTCCTCACTCTCTACAAATACAGCGACACAATGAGACTCTCCTTGCTTTCGTTGGCCTCAAGTCCAAACCTAACCGCGGACAAACTCAGAAATGAGATGCTGGATCCAAGAACTCCACAGAAAGCACCTCGTATAACGGCCTTAAGATCTGCTCATCCCAACAGGCTAATTCACGGACCACAATCCTTAGTCAGTGGGTACCAAACAACATTCCTGTCGAGCTGAAGAACTCATCAAGCACTCCAGAAATTCCCCCGTCTTGCAGACCTCTTTGCAGGCTTTTCAAGGCTTGGAGCGGAGTGGTCCGCATCTGCATCTATTTACGGTTCCCTTGTTGCATAATACCAGCAGACATCGCTCGTTCGACTCGAGCCCAAGCCATACGCTCTACCTGGTTTCCATCTTTTTCTTCTTCTCCCTTTTCTTTCTCATCTGCTCATTCCACTGAGTTTAACGGTCAGCCATTCACTTGTAAGCATCATCACTTCCAAGTCAATCCAATCCCGAAGTTGACAACCTTGAAGTTGTACAGGCAATTTCATGGCTTGGAGCGGAGCGGTCCACATCTGCATAAATATCTTGAGTTGGGTACAGGTGCCCGTGAAAAAATAAAGAGCAGACCTCCCTTGTTCGACTCAAGCCCAAGCCATATTTGGACATCTCATTCCTGAACTTTTTCCCTTCCTCCTTCTTTTACGCACTGAAGATACCAGCCTCCACACCAATTCCAACCCCCAACTGAGCTGTGAGGTGAGTTCGACTTTGGACGGACATTTTTTAAAAAGAAACCCAGCGTGTAAATGACCTCGTTGCAAATGAGGGCTTTCAATAGGCTCATGATATCCAGCTGTAGGCAGGCTTAGATGGTGTAGCGGATTCCGAAATTGTTGCGGCAGAAATATAATGCATTCAAATTAAACTAAAGTAAGTACACAGAAGGTTCAATGAGGGTAAGGAAGACCCAGTCTTTGAGGCAAGTTGACAAGGAGCAAGGAAGGTGCATATCTTGCTTGGGTGCAGCGGCATAGCAGTCCAAGCACAATAATTTACAGCTAGGCAAGTGGTCCAGTGTTTTGTGGTAAAACTTGGTAGGTAAACCAGGCAGTGAATTCACATAATCTGACATTTGAAATAGATAGTGCGGTTATATCTGGACCCTGATTTGAGACTTCGAACGGAAGGCCCTCATGTGTGTGGGGTTCAGTGTAGACCTTACTTTTTTCGTCCAATGAATGCATACCTTCACTCTGTACATCAACTGGGTATCACAGGCAATTCATTTGCACACATTGGAATTTCAATGAATAAATAATTGTTTCAACAGGTACACTCATCACCAAATCACTTTCTGCTACTACCTAACAGCTTCTTAGCTCTCTGTACAATGCCCATGGTACGCAGGGTATGTGGATGATTGTCACCGAGAGCCTGTTTCTGTTTCTCCAGCACAATAGCCTTGAGTTCTTTGGCCTTTTGATGCTCTCCTAGGTCTGAGTATGAGATGGCCAGATTACTCATGGTAAGCAGGGTGTCTGGATGATTGTCACCCAGAAGCTGTTTCTGTTTCTCCAGCACAATAACCTGGACTTCCTTGGCCTTTTGATGCTCTCCTAGCCGTGAGTATGACCAGGCCAGATTACCCATGGTATACAGGGTGTCTGAATGATGGTCACCGAGAACCTGTTTCTGTTGCTCCAGCACAATAGCCTGGAGTTCTTTGGCCTTTTGATGCTCTCCTAGCTGTGAGTATGACCAGGCCAGATTACCCATAGTATACAGGGTGTCTGGATGATGGTCACCCAGAACCTGTTTCTGTTGCTCCAGCACAATAGCCTGGAGTTCTTTGGCCTTTTGATGCTCTCCTAGCTGTGAGTATGACCAGGCCAGATTACCCATAGTATACAGGGTGTCTGGATGATGGTCACCTAGAACCTGTTTCTGTTTCTCCAGCACAATAGCCTGGAGTTCTTTGGCCTTTTGATGCTCTCCTAGCTGTGAGTATGACCAGGCCAGATTACCCATAGTATACAGGGTGTCTGGATGATGGTCACCTAGAACCTGTTTCTGTTTCTCCAGCACAATAGCCTGGAGTTCTTTGGCCTTTTGATGCTCTCCTAGCTGTGAGTATGACCAGGCCAGATTACCCATAGTATACAGGGTGTCTGGATGATGGTCACCTAGAACCTGTTTCCGTTTCTCCAGCACAATAGCCTGGACTTCTTTGGCCTTTCGATGCTCTCCTAGGCCTGAGTATGAGCTGGCCAGATTACCCATGGTAAGCAGGGTGTCTGGATGATTGTCACTGAGAACCTGTTTCTGTTTCTCCAGCACAATAACCTGGAGTTCTTTGGCCTTTCGATGCTCTCCCAGGTCTGAGTATGAGCTGGCCAGATTACGCATGGTATGCAGGGTAGCTGGATGATTGTCACCCAGAACCTGTTTCTGTTTCTCCAGCACAATGACCTCGAGTTCTTTGGCCTTTTGATGTTCTCCCAGGTCTGAGTATGAGGTGGCCAGATTATGCATGGTCCACAGGGTGTCTGGATGGTTGTCACCGAGAACCTGTTTCTGTTTCTCCAGCACAATGACCTCGAGGTCTTTGGCCTTTTGATGTTCTCCCAGGTCTGAGTATGAGGTGGCCAGATTACGCATGGTACGCAGGGTGGCTGGATGATTGTCACCGAGAACCTGTTTCTGTTTCTCCAGCACAATGACCTCGAGCTCTTTGGCCTTTTGATGCTCTCCTAGGTCTGAGTATGAGCTGGCCAGATTACACATAATTTCCAGGGTGTCTGGATGACTGTCACCCAGAACCTGTTTCTGTTCCTTCAGCACTTCTTCCAGTAGCTTCTCAGCTTGTTTATATTTTCCACCTTCCCGAAATATTAATCCATATTGATACCTGAAAACAGAGGCTACTTCTGCCTCCATCTGTACAGCCAATTCAACATGCGGACACAATAGCAAACTCGCCAATTGCATATCCTGCGGTGTGTGTTGTGAAATAGCCATGCCAAGTATAGATCCCATGGTGAACATGTATCTTTCTGGATTGTGGACTGTTGCTCGACCCCAGGCATGTACCAATGGATGGACAGAAAAGACTGTCTTATCTGCATCAAAGCTAAGCAAGGAATAGTCTTTGACCTCATTGGTGACATTCAAAAACCGCAGAGAGTCCCATTCACCAGTTGGTCCCAGAAAATGTGAGAGGAATTCCAGAGGCCCTTGTAGATCTTCTTGAGAGGGACCATTAGATTGAAATGTGTACTTGGACGCAGAGCTAAATATTTGCTCTGAAATTCCACTGTGATGGAGGAATGAACAATGCTGCAGGAACATAGCAGCTGGTCGTGTGAGCCGGTCAAGACTCATTTCCCATGTTGTGTACACTGTCTGGGCATAACGGTCCTGAGACTAAGCAGGCTTTTCGCTAAGTAGTTGCACTTGGTTCTTTGTATAAAGAGCTAGATAGCCGTCAAGATCTTGAGATTTTGATATGAATCTGCCAGCCTGAACAATTGCAAGAGGTAGATAGTGCAATGCCTAAAGAAGGAATAAAACATTGAATGTGTTTCCAGGTATAACTCTTTTACCTTCACAATTCCCGTTGCAATTTGTTCAGTACGGATTGTGGCCTCCTGTACAGCACTCTTGAGTAACAATGCCACTGCATCTTCCTCTTCCATGTCTGACACAAGGGAGTGGGATCCAGCATGAACACGCAGTCCTGGATTTCGAGAGGTGATAATGATATTCCCATGATTGCACTGAGGAATAAAATCATCCAGATTGATGCTTGGATCATCTGCATTGTCAAAGAAAAGTAGCCATTCTTCAACCTTGCTAGTCAGCCATAATAAGCCATCTTGTGGAGAATCTCCGAATTTTCTTGCAACAGCTATATTCTTGAGACCTGTGTCAATTGCTGCAATGGTGCTGCTGTCGATAAAAAAGAGGTCTGAGAAGCTGGAACATACAACTGGATCAACAATCATTTCCCGGTTGGATGATCAAGCTCACCGAGATGATGACTCGTTTATGAATTTCAGAGCTATCTGTGTCTTTCCGGCACCTCCGAGTCCATGTAGCACATAAATGTGTTGGATCTCAGTGTCAAAGAAAAAATGATGCATCTTGTCAAGGATATCCCGTCTACCATGGAAGATTCTTGATGGAAGAGGACAATGATTGGCAAACCGAGATGCCCGGATGTTGTGAAGCTGCAATGCTTCCTCCGAAGCAAGTGTGGCGTGCAGATTATGTGCAATCAACTGTTGCGTAGTGATATGCACAATGGGACCCTCCCCAGCCCCACCAGAGCCACCATGCAGGCCTCCCTGACCTCCAGCACCACCTTGGCCACCTACGCAAAATGATCAATTCCTTTGCCGTCTCAACTTTCAAGAAAAGCAATCCCGCACCAATAACGTAGAGTGATCGAGAATCATTCTCTGAAAGCATGATGCCGTACCAACCTTGGGAGGCAAGCATATCAACCACTGGCAACATTCTACAGGAGCCAGACTGACCAAAGAAACAGAGGTATCACTGCAGTGGTGGAGGTGGAGGACAAGGGATGAAATGCAGCGTGGTGGACACGTCACAAGGACAGCTTCTTTTCGTGATGATCAGGCCGAAGCCGCGTGCCGATCTTTACACTTGTTACGATCTGTTACGATCTTCTCAGGCCAGCCTCTTGTCTTATACCCGTCGCTCCCGGCTGCCGTCACCGACCACGAAGAATGATACAGTATGTTGCCCTTTCCACGAATTTTTCATCTCACTACATATCATTCAATCTTCCTTCTCTGTCTTGTACAGCCATCCGCAGCCATCCCTTCGCACGCAGCTGGATACTGAAAGGATTGATATCGTCTTCTCATCTTCCTCCATTTCCTGATCCTTCTGTCCTCAGGCTGTTTCCTCTTGGTGTATGTACTATACTGGTGTCGTCCTCGGGCTGTCACTCCTTCCCGCCCTGCGGGAGCGTCGTTTACAACATGCACCGTAACCATCCGCGCTGCCCGTCGCACTTGATGAATAGACGACATCGCTTCTAAAACAGGTTAACTAGTTGTTTGTTTTTGTTTTTGTTTTTGATTTCAGTTGGTAACTAAGTTACATGTGGCCTGGCGGCTACGGTAGTTGTAAATGCGTCGGAATTTATAATTTTTCTCGCTTTCTGGCAAGAAAAGAATCTCGTAGAAGACTATACAACTAAATACATGCTGGAACTTGACTGCAGAAGGACTATATCGAGCGATAAACGAAGGAAACACATGAAAAATCGTAGGTAGATGAGCAAACTATCGAAAAATCGCCGCTTATAGCGTTGCTAGAGTCCGCTACGTGTGCACGCGCGCCCGCAATGGCTGCAAGCGCGCGCTCCGGGGTCTCTTCACACTCCATGTACATGCGCTGAAGAACGCCGCGCAGCCGCAGCACATGTCGAATTTCGGATCCCGGTGCGGCGCGGAGAGCGGGTCCCGCTGCCCGCGCTGACGGACCATTGTCGGTGGGTCGGATGCGCTGAGCAGAGTCGAAGGGATGCAGCGCATGTTGCGCAAGCGCACGGCGATGTGGCACATCGCCGGGGAGCGTGTGGAGCGTCGGGATAGCGCAGAGGGCGGTCGCGGCGGCGGGGATGTGATGGGCGTACGGGAGTGCCCGTTGGGGTGCTGTGTGTTAGAGCCTCAAGCATTGCACAACGCACAGAGAGGCGATGAACGGTGGGGATGGGGAATGACCGTCACATGGGGTGTGTGCACCGCTGGGTGGTGCGCGACCTCGGACTTCGGCGAGGAACGTTGCAGCACGGTGAGGCGACGAAGGCGACTGGCGACCAGGGCTGCAGGTGTTGCAGATGGCGCCATGGCGCTGGGGCTGCACGTCGTGTTTCTACTGAGTGGCCGACGCAGGCTCCGAGTGGGATGGCACCGAGGACGTCGCAGCAAACGCGCAGCCAGCAAATGGCACGCCCGCAAAGAGGAACGGTCGTGGCGGGCGCCGGGTACGCTATTGTTAGTGTACATACGTTCGGCCGGGAATGCGCCCAGGGGCAAGTGCCGAGGGGAGAGGGTGGAATCCGGCTGATCATGAACACGGTCGGGGGTAACGGCGCCGATGGGGAACGGCGGCAGCAGTAGCTACTTGCGCAGAAGATGGGCGGTGCATGCGAGTGGTGGTGCAGGTGTTGAGCGGCAGGTGGGGCAGTGCTGGAAATGCTCGTCGCGACTCGCGGGTCGGAGGCGAGAGCAGCGCGCGACTGACGATAGGTAGTTGGCACGTCGTTTAAGCGAAGGAGGCAGAAAGAGGAGCAGCTTGTGGTCGTGTGGCAGGCCGTTTGGTGCTGAGATCACAGAAGCCTGGAGTGCTAGCAGAAGAAGTCGAGTGCCTTCATGATTAGCGGTGTAGTAGAAAGTCAACCAATGCGAGCCAGCGACAAATCCTTTTTTTTTTTGAAGTAGAACTAAAAATACGGGTAAAACCCCGCGACGAGCTATACGTTTCATGGCTCGAGCTAGGATCGAACGAGCGTCTTGTGCGTATTACATTTCGGTCCGGGGTTCGCCACCAAGCCGATGGTCAGATAAAGACAAGTTGATGGACAGTTTCGGCGAAAGTGTCAAGGTACGTACTCGCATCGCAAGAGCCTTGAAAAATGAAGCTGGCGTTGGATGAGGGTAGAAAGCAAGAGTACATCGGCACCTCGGCCAAACACCGCCACCCGCGCTCAGGATCCCCGATGCGCCCTTTCCCGCAAACTCTCCAGACTCAGACAAACTAGAGGCAACATAATAATGAGCCAGTCCTAAAAAAATCCAAAATTCGCGCATTGACACCACGCAGTACAAAAAGGGAATAAATTACAATAAGATACCATGGATAAGTACGGGAATTCATTCAAATAGCTACTAGGTGTAATGGGGACGGGGGGCGAGGTACGCTACGCAGGAGGGGGTGTGAGTGCGGGTGCAGGTGCGCAGGGAAGAGGACAAGCGAACGGACGAATGAGTGTGGTTGGTGGGCGTAATGTGAGTGTGGGTACACAATGTAAATAGGACGGAGCATGCATGTATCGCGCGCGCCGGAAATGTGAAGAGGTGGGACGAGATGTATGTGTGTAAGTATGGAATATGTGTGTGAGTGTATGCGTATGGCTGAACAAATGTGGATGTATCGGAGACGAGACGGTGTAGTATGTACAGTGACGGTAAGAGGGAGACGCGTGGGGTGGCGGAGCCAAGATTAGGACACCGAAAGCAAAGCAGCGAAAGCATGGAACGAATTTAGTCGGTGTGTAAGGTAGAGAGGTGGGTATCGATGCGGTGCGACGCGGTGCTTTTGACAGGACGGGCGGGCGGGGATCAACGAACGGACGGGCTGGCAAACACATCCATCAACACAAAGAACGGAACGGACCAACATAACATACCGAAGGGTCCAAACAGCCACACCGCCGCCACTCCCCCCACTAATCGATGTCACCCCCTTCAACAGATCCACCAGCGCACCAAACGCCTTCCGCCCCGTGCTGGGCACCTTGGCCTTGGCAGACGCAGACGCAGAGGAGGACGAGCGTAGTCGCGCGAAGGACGAGGTGCAGCGCAGGCCTTGCGCGAGCGGGGCTGCGAGGCGGACGCGGCGGCACGCGCGCTAGACGGCGGTTGGGAGGCGCTGCGCGGTTGGGAGGCAGACTTGGTCAGCGTGGGCGCAACGGAAGACGTCGACGCAGACTTGGCGCGCGTAGGGGTGGTGGGCGAGGTAGAGGCAGCGCGCGCGCCGGATGGCGATGCGGTGGACGTCGACGCAGAAGGAGGCGGAATGGGCGCCGCCGGCGCAGACGCCACCCGCGAATGGCTGCTCGTCTTGGGCTTCTCCACCACCGGGCTTTCGCCACTCCCACTTGCGCTAGGAGGGCCCTTATGCGACCGCGGCGCAAGCGCAGGCGAATACGGCCCCGCCGCCAACACGTTCGTCGCAAGCCGCGGCAGCACAGGCAGCGGCTTCTGCAAATCGCGCCCCTCCTCATCGCTCGCGCTACTCCCACTCGGTGCTCGCTGCCGCTCCCTCTCCCTCGAGCCCTCCCGCGAATGACTCCCACTTGAGCCTGTGCTCCCCTCCCGCGACGGCCACTCGCACTCCCGCTCATCCCCCGGCGGGAGGAGTAATCCCCGCGCGCACTTGGCCGCTTGCCCCGTACTATCCGCCCGCTCCCGCTCCCTCTCGTGTTCACGCGTCTGTGCTTGTTCCCGTTCCCGTTCCCGTTCCCGCTGCTGCTGAAGCTCCCGCTCCTCCCGCTCCCTCCTCCCCCCTGACCCCAGCGCAACACACACCGCCTCCGACCGACTGCGCTCCCGCTCCCTCTGCTCCCTCTGCTCCGTTTCCTTCTGCGTCCTCTCCGTCGTCTGAGTCTCCCGCTGCTCCCGCTCCTGCGTATACGTCGTTCCCCGGGGCGACGGAGGCGGCGGCGTGCTCCCCGCACTCCCCTCCCTCTCCCGCGCATTCGCCAGCGCCGCAGGCAACAACGCCCCCACCTTCGGCGACGCGCCCCCGCTCACCCTCCTCCCCGCCTTCACCCCTGCTCCCATCCCTCCGACTCCTCCTCCTGCTAATCTCCCACCTGCACCAAACGCGATTCGATTGACACTAACATCGCTGGCACTTGCGCTCGGGCTCCCCCGCGGACTTCCCGTCGGCGTCGTCCGCGGGGTGTTACTGGCACTGCGCGAACTTGAAGGCAACGGGAACAAGTCCGCGTCGTCGTCGTCTGCGTAGGCCCGGATCGGAGTGTTTGCGCCGCTCCCATTCCCGGTGGTGTAGGAATTGCGTTTGCCGGCGCGCACGTTGGCATTCGATGAACCGGGGGAACGACGTGCTGGACGTCGACGTAGAGATGGTGAGCGAGGACGACGACGCCGCAGAGGCAGAGTTGGCCGAGTCGAACGAAATCCGCGGCGACGGCGTCCGCGGGGGCTTCAGCCCCACCCCCCATCTTCCATCCACGCCGTCCTCGTCCTCATCGCCCAAATACACCACCCCACCCCCACCCATGGCGGCGGCGTACTCGGCGTACTCCCCAGCGCCCAACAGACTCATCCTTCTCCGCTCCTTGTCCACCTCATCCACCGCAATCCCAAGCGGGAGCAGCGGGCTCACGCGTCCGCTCCCATGTGCGCTCCCCGGCCGACTCCCATGCGTGCTTCCCGTAGGCGTGAGTCGGTCCCCGTAGTGGGGGTGCGGCGCGCCGTCGACGATCCGCGCCAGCGCCGGCCCCAACAAGCTGGGCGACACCCGCCCCCCGTAGGTCGGTGACACAGGCGGCGTCCCCCCCGGGCTCGGCGTCGCGCTCGCGCTCCGCCGGCGCTCCAGCTCCGCAACGAGCCTCGTCACCTCCGCGATGCCCGTCCCCGACATCAGCGCGTTGCCCGTCTCTGCATCTGCGTCGCCGTCCCCGTGGGCGTGCTCTGCAGTCGGAGACGAGCCGGTAGGATGGAAGAGCACGGCCGAGGCCGAGGGCGAGTCGAGCAGCCCGCCCGCGCGCGCGGCCATCATCAGACTCCCCTCCGTCGCGAAGCCGTACGTCGCCCCCGGCGCGCCGCTGCTCAGGCCGAGGTGCACGCCCCCGAACCCGCCCCGGCGCCGCACGCGCAGGGCGCCGCGGCTGAACGCCTCCTCGCGCACGTCCGTGCGCGCGGCGCATTCGGGGCAGCAGGGGCGCAGGGGGATCGTGCGCGGGTGCGCGGCGGGTCCTTGTCCAGCTCCAGCTTGTGAGTGGGAGTGGGAAGCGGGAGAAGATGAAGAGAGGGAGGAGATGGAGGGGGAGAGCGTGGGCGAGGAGGAGGGTGAGGCGCCCGATGTTGATGTCGATGTTGCTGGCGTAGAGACAGAAGCAGCCGAGGTCGAGGTCGAGGTCGACGTGGACGTCGAGGACGGTGAAGAAGCCGATGCGTACACCACTACCGCCGCGAGCGCGACGAGCGGCGCATGCGGGTGCAGGTGCGTCGGGGTATCGCCAATGTCAATCACATTCGCGGCGTCGGAGTTGGAGGTGGCGCCGGCGAGGGACGTAGGGGTAGAGAGCAGTGGCGTGGTGGGGCCGCGCAGACGCAGACAAGACGGGATGACGGGCGCGAGGGGCGGCGGGGAGCGCGATGCGTCGCGGTTGCGCGCGTTGCGGTCGCGCGACGTCGAGGAAGAGCCGAAGGACGAGGTTTTGTTTGATTTGAAGCTGTAGAACAAAACGAGGATGGTTAGAAATTCGTCGGCAGCGGTAAATCAGGAGGGAGTGGGGGAGGAGGTGAAAGAAAAAGAGGCGGCGAAGAAGGGAGGAACGAGACGGACAAGTCAAAGACTTGAGAGAGAGAGAAGCCGTGGATCTCTGGACGGGGACGAAAAGAAAAGAGAGAGAGGGCTCCCAAGTGCTCCGCCAGGGCGCAGAGAGGTCGATGCGGGGTGAAAACACAAAAGAAAGACAGGCAGCAGGACAGGAAAGTAACGAAGAACGCGCGATTCGTCAGTCGTGCTCAAAGGCCACACCCACCACGCCGAGGAGAGGGAGGAGGCAAAACAAAATGACGCAAAAGTAACAATAAAATGGGATCGCGGAACGCGTGCCTGTACCAAAAAAATGCGAAGACGCGCGCGGTCTCTGAATCTCCCAATGCCAACGCGCATCAATAGAGCCGCACCCGGTCAGGGATAGCGCAGAGCCGCACCCACACCCGCACCCGCACTCGTGCGTCGTGCATTGCGCATCATGCCACACGTGTGGACCCCCGCCGCCGAGACCGATCCGTGCAAAGCGCGTACGCGCGTCCGAAAGGGAAAGAAGGAAGGAAGATATAAGAGGACGGAAGGAAAAGGATAGAGCGCCTCGAAATAAAAGAAGAGAAGAGAATAAAAGAAAAAGGCACGCCGTCGACTTGTACAGTAGGTCGGCGTCCGAACACCTGCATCGCATCGCCAGGTCAATTAAGAATGCGCGCGCGAATCAACGTCTGCGCCAGCCAGCCTCCCTCCCTACCCCGTCGTTGCGCTGCCCCCCCAAAAAATAAAGAAGCGCCGCCAAAATAAATAAATAAATAACGAAACGAAGAAAGTCCCCCCACACCGCACGCCGCACGCAAAAGGCAAAAACATTCGAACGAGCAAACGAAACACCGTACCTAGAAGAGAAGAGATGAGGTACGTCAGTAATCATGTAATCATATAAAATTTAAATGTGTTTTGGAGGAGGACGAAGGGCGAGAGCGAAGTTCGGGCGGGAGGGTAATATAAAAGTGGTGGGCGGGCGAAAGAGTGGATGGGCAGCCTCCCCGCAAAGCTGTGTCCCAACGCCAACGGCGCCCGCGCGTATCCCCGTTCGGAGCGCGAATCCCGCTCTGGACGTGCTGATGGCAGGCGTCATGACAAGCGAGCTAGCACCGAGCGCTGGCAAGGCTCGTCCCCAAGGAAAAGCTCAAGACTCGTCCCCACACAAAAGAAAAGAACAAGAATTAAGAATTGGAGGATGAAGACCCACCTAGGCAACGCAACCTTGAGCACCACATGCGCGCTCTCCTCGCGATCCTCCGTGTCTTCGCCCCGCTTCTGTTTCTTCCACAAGGGCAAGGAGTAGCTCTTTGTTACCATCCGTGGCCTTTTGCTTCCCCCGCCCGCGAAGAGTAGGGAGGATTCGGGGATGAGGATGCAGGAGGCGTCGAAGCGCACGCGCGCGGCGGGTCGGTCCATGGCGAAAATGGTTGTGCTCGTCGGCGGGAGGGAGGTGGGTGTCGCCGTAGAATTACCAGTGGGTGTCGCCATAGAATTACTAGTAGTATTTGGTGCAGAGGTCGAGGTAGCCAGCGCGGAAGAGGGGCGGGTGTACGATGTGCGCTTGCTCGTCGTCGTCATCGTAGTAGTAGTAGATGACATTAGTCGATAAGCCCACAGCGAGCAGCAAGGGGCAGTCGACGAGCAAGAACGGACGAGCGGAGGAGGAAGGACAAGGATGGCACGATGGATTTACGTAAATACATATTGCCTTTTCGGGACTCTTCGCCGCCTTTTCTCCCCCGCTCGTGTGCTTCGGTCTCAAAGTACCGGGAAAGAGCTGAAGTGGTATTGCACCTACCTACTTATTCAGAAAACCTGAACAAGCGGGCCTCACCGACCCGCACAAACCCCGAGAAGACATCACGCGAGTGCTCGCTTGCTCGCGGATGCCGTTCGGTGGATTCCACATTCCGTCTGTCCACCACCAGCTACTGGTGGTAATTATGGGTGAGCCTTTTTGGCTGGGGGTACGATGCTTCTGTCAATTAATATTAATGATGTTATGTCTTGCCTTAGGCGTAGGGTGATCTGTTCCTTTGTTTGTTCGATATCAAGCCTCGAAAGGACGAGAGTTTGGAAGACCATCCACGTACAATTACAAAAAGGCTTGGAGCTGAGTGGTCTGCATCTGCATCTATTGGTGATCTCTTGCTGTGCCATAATACCAGCAGATATTGCTCGTTCAATTCGAGCCCAAGCCATACACGATACCTGGTTTCCATCTTTTTCTTCTTCTCCCTTTTCTTTCTCATCTGCTCATTCCACTGATTTCAACGCTCAGCCATTCACTTGTAAGCATCGTCACTTCCGAGTCAATCTAAATCCCGAAGTCAACAACCTTGAAGGTGTACAAGCAATTTCAATTTCGGACTCGAATCAGTAAAAACATCTAGGAATCGACTTGTATAGCAGCCCAGCTTGAGAACAGACTCAAGGCTTGGTGGGGAGTGGTCCTCATCTGCATTGGGTGGATGTCATTGTTTCACCTCGTAGATATCCAGCAGACAATGCTCGTTCGACTCAAGCCCAAGCCATCGATAGATCGTATGTGAGGTCTATTTTTCTTTTGTTCTTGTTCCATATTCCTTTTCGCGATTGTCAAATGAATCAACTCATTTAGCGCAGACTCATAAACGAGGTGCACCGTGCACATTTGGATTGGATCCACAAAAGCCTCAGAAGCACCTTGTATAACGGCCCAGGTTTGTAGCCGTATGAAGGCTTGGAGCGGAGTGGTCGGTGTCTGTAACGGATGTACCAACACATTTCAGGTTTATCTGCAGACCTCCCTCGTTCGACTCAAGCCCAAGCCATATTTGGACATCTCATTCCTGAACTTTTTCCCTTCCTCCTTCTTTTACGCACTGAAGATACCAGCCTCCACACCAATTCCAACCCCCAACTGAGCTGTGAGGTGAGTTCAATTTTGGACGGACATTTTAAAAAAAGAAACCCTGCATGTAAATGACCTCGTTGCAAATGAGGGCTTTCAATAGGCTCATGATATCCAGCTGTATTCAGGCTTAGATGTTGTAGTGGATTCCGAAATTGTTACGGAAGAAATATAATGCATTCAAATAAAACTAGAGTAAGCACATAGAAGGTTCAATGAGGGCAAGGAAGACCCAGTCTTTGAGGCAAGTTGGAGGTAGCAATTGTGGGGATGGGAGGAAAGGTAGAACAATACATAAGAAGCATGAGAATGTTAATAATGTGAAGAGATAGTAATAATCTGAGAACTGTAAGGGCAACCTCGAGGCCCGAGAATACTCAAGAGTCCTAGCAAGGGGGATCCAAAGGATATGAATAAGATGTATCAGAATACAGTGAAAGAAGGCACACCTAGCAAGGGGGATCCAAAGAGAAGAAACTCTGAGGATTCCCCTGCTAGGCCAGAGTATATAAGCACTACTGGAGAATCACATGTGAGCGGCACCATGTGCAAGGATCTGTGTCGCTATGGTGAAAGATCATCAGCATGTGGAAAAGATCGTCGGCGCCCTGTGCAAAGGTCACGCGCACGATCACATGCTTGATGCCATCGGGATTGATGAGACAGGGCAGGTGTCCGAAAGGGGTGTTGAAGGGGGGTTCCCCTGACATCATCCCCCCCTTGGAATGCGGCGCCTCGACGCATAGACCGAACATGGAAGTTGCGGTTGTGGAAGGGCAGAGAGTCAAAGACGGCAGCAGAAATAGACCGGGGCTTGGTTGGGTAGTTTTGGTAGAACTCTGCGACAGCCTCCGGAGCAAAGACGTCGGAGTGTTTGACCCATTGATTATGTGAAGCATCATACCCTCTGTAAGACACCATATAATATAGTGACTTCCAGCGGATTTTAGCATCCAAGATCTTGTCAATTTCCCACTCTGGAGCATCTCCAGGCAGCTGTGGTAGCACTGGAGCAGGTTCATCATAGCCTGGACGGCCCGGAAATGGATCATTTTCAGCAAGCTGCAACTTGACCACTGGGAAGACTGGGTGAAGCCTTGAGAGCCGAGGAGGAAGTTCCAGTTTGTAAGCACCCCGACCGACAACCTTAACCACCTTGAAGGGCCCCAGCCGCCGGTGCGAGAGACCCTGTGACGGACGAGTGGTCTGGATGTCGGATGCATCAAGCCAGACACGGTCACCAATCTTGATATCTGGAGCCGGAGTGCGCCGGCGATCATAGTACCCGCTTGTACTCCTCTTTTGCCTTTGCCAGCGCAGCTTGGGCTTCAGAGACACCAGAGGCAATCCGGTCGTGGAACTCGTTTGCAGACTCCACTTTTGAGCGTACTCCAGTTGGCTCAAACCCCATCCGGGGAAGCCGGCCAGTGTCAGTCATGAATGGGACCTGCTGTGTTGAAGAGTGGACATGATTGTTGTAGGCAAACTCCGCAGTCGGCAAGAGATAGTCCCAGTCATCCTGCTTGTAATTGGTGAAGATGCGGAGGAACTGCTCCATCTCTTGGTTAACACGCTCAGTCTGACCATCCGTCTGTGGATGGTATGCCGTAGAGGTTGCCGGGGTGATCCCAATGAGCTTCCAGAGCTCTGCAGTGAACTCTGCAACAAATTGCACACCTCGGTCGGAGATGTACTTTTCAGGGGTGCCGTGGTGCCTCCAAACATTCCGGTAGTACAGCCGGGCAGCGCCAACAGCATCGATCCGAGTTGTGCACTCATTGAAATGAGCACGTTTCCCCAGAACATCAACCACAACCATGATGGCATCGTAGCCATGGGCCTCTGGAAGCTCCACGACAAAGTCCACCGAAACTGTGTGCCAGCGCTCTGGGGGGACTTCGGTTGGGTGTAGCTCTCCAACTGGAAGTTTCCGAAGTGCCTTGGTGCGGCAGCACAGATCACATGTAGCGACATAGCGGCCAACGTGTCGGGATAACTGGGGCCACCAATAGTTCCTAGAGACAAGCTCCAGCGTCTTGAACCGACCAGCATGACCAGCAACCCGGGTGTCATGATGCTGTTCCAAAATTCGGCGGCGAAGGTCCTTGTCTCGGGGAACAACCAACTTGCCACGGA
The DNA here is from genome assembly GCA_029233265.1 of Mycena alexandri. Lineage (NCBI taxonomy): Eukaryota > Fungi > Basidiomycota > Agaricomycetes > Agaricales > Mycenaceae > Mycena > Mycena alexandri. The sequence continues at coordinate 31,659 of JARJCM010000160.1, forward strand.
AGTAGAGGAGGCCGGCTGCAACATGCCATTCGGCGCTCCGAGAGGAGCGAGCACCACGGACCTTGAGGATTTCTCGAGCTGCAAGAGCAACAGGATCTTCGAGGTCCGGTTCACCAGCGAGAGCCTTGCGGATGTCACGGAGAATTGCGACTTCCGGACCAGAGATGGTGACACCTTCAAGGGCACGAAGGTGAAAGAGCTCTGGGCTCAGGAGCGTCACATCTTGGTTGTCAGAGGAAGATCCATGGTCTGGACGGCGGGAGAGTGCATCCGGGCGACCCATTAGCTTTCCGGGTTTATGGTGCAGCACGAAGTCAAACCGGGACAGGTAAAGTGACCATCGTGCTTGTCTCCGGTTGAGGTTCTGCGACTTCCGGAAGTACTCCAGGTTTTTGTGATCAGTCCAGATCTCGACCGGGAGCTGCGAGCCCTCGAGGAAGTGACACCATTCCTCAAGAGAGCGGACAATTGCGAGCATTTCCTTGTCGTGGATCTCATAGTTGCGTTGGACTGGAGACAGGCTCTTGGAGAAGAATGCCACTGGGTGCCACTTGCCATCAGAGCCCTCCTGCGAGAGGACGGCTCCGGAGGCAAAGTCAGAGCTATCTGCCTCAAGCCGGTACATCCGAGACTCATCCGGAAGGATAAGTACTGGGTCAGAAGTCACCGCATCCTTGAGACCTTGGAATGCGGTAGCCTCTTTCTCAGTCCAGACCCAAAGCTTCCCTTTTGAAGTGAGGTCGAAGAGGGGTCGAGCAATATCTGAGAAGTCTCGGATGAACCTCCGGTAGAAGTTTGTGAAGCCAACAAACTGCTGCACATCCTTCTTGTTCTCTGGGGTAGGCCAGGCAGCAACTCCAGCAACCTTGACAGGGTCCATCTCTACATGGTTGTGTGAGATAATGACACCGAGGTACTCGATTGATGATTTCTCGAATTCACACTTCTCTGGGCGCAGGTAGAGCTTGTGTTCCCGGAGACGTCGAAGGACCTCCTGGACAATTTTGCGATGCTTGGCGAGGTCCGAGTGTGCAATGAGAATATCATCGAGGTAAACCATGACATCTCCAGACATAATGAGATCCTGGAAAATGTCATTCATCATAGTCTGGAAAGTTGCAGGGGAGTTGGTCAGGCCGAAGTACATCACCAGGGGTTCAAAGAGTCCCCGGTTAGTACAAAATGCGGCCTTCCACTCGTCGCCCTCACGGATTCGGACATTGTTGAAACCCCATCGAATGTCTAGTTTGGTAAAGAACCGTGCACCTTTCAAGCGATTGATGAGGTCGTTGATTAGCGGAAGGGGGTACCGGTTCTTTATGGTCATAGCATTCAAGGCTCGGTAGTCCTGAACGAACCGGAGACCGCCATCCTTCTTCTTAATGAAGAAGACTGGAGAAGCCATTGGGGATTTTGAGGGACGGATGCGGCCGGTCGAAAGGCCCTCCTCGATGAACACGTCGAGTTCACGCTGTTCGAGGGGTGAGATCGGGTAGACCTTACAATTGGCTGGTTTTGAATCCGGAACAAGCTCAATGGCGTGGTCCCAGGTCCGGCGCTCCGGTAGTGAGTTGAATGACTCCCGGTTGAAGACATCCTCGAAATCGCGCACCCACTCAGGAAGTGGTTCCTTACCGGGTGCGAAGTTCTTGGCATGGGCCTCTGCCAGGCGTTGAGAAACCGTGGAGGTGGCCCGGATGTCTTCTGGAGGAGAAAACGCGGTATAGAAAATCCGGTCTCCATCCTCAATTGGATCATCTTCGTCGTCGGAATCGTCAGAGTCATCCGGATACAGCTCTGGCAGCTCATCTTCAAACTCATCATCATCGTCCTCGCCAGAGCGGAGGTCCGTGTCAACAGCGCAGATCTGGGGAACCGGACCCATCCGGAGTTGCCGGAGAATCGCAGCAGCAGTCTTAGAGTGCTGGCGTGCGATTCTCACTTCATCACGGCAGGTCGTGCAGACGGAGGGGCATCGGCTCATTTTGACCTCTCGGGTTTCCCAATCAATCTCCGGGTTGTGCTTCCGGAGCCACGAGAATCCAAGAATAAGCTTCTGCTTGCCGAGGCGGGTAACAGCAAGCACAACGCGCTCACTGTGGGACTTGTACCGGAGGATGATGTCAGCCACTTCGCGGATGCTTCCAGCCTCATTGGGAGAGCCGTCAACATTGAAAACTGGAATGGGACGAGAGAGACGGCGGAGGGGGACCTTGTTCTCTGCAGCATACTCCGAATCAATGAAATCGGAGGTAGCACCACAGTCCACAAGTCCGGATAGTGAGAGCTTGACAGCATCATCGGTGGACTCGATCTCGAGGGGGAGGTGTAGGGAATTGGCACCAGCTTCTGCAGCAATTGTGAAGCTTTTGGGAAGCTTGCGCTCCCACATAGGCTTGCGACGCAGGCGGAGAGGGTCATCGAAAACTGGATTAACCAGAGCTGGGGTGGGAACAGGAAGGACCGGAGCAACTGGGGTGCTACTCAGGCCAGGGGATGCGTCTTCCGTTTCGTTGTATGCATGAGATATATTGTCAGACTCGTTACATAGGACAGCAAAACGGTTACTGGACGCAAACGAGGGCGCACCGCTCACTCGTCGCGGACGGCAAAATCCTCCTGTTCAGCCACAGCATGAGCATGCTCAGCCACAGCATTGGTGGAAGCGAGGCGTGCTATGAGCTCCTCCAGCATTTCTCCACCGAGTTGCTGGATGACCTCATCGAGGACATCAATGGAGCGGACGTCTGCTGGAGTGGTGCAGTCGCGAGCAAAGTGGTTGGGATCGCCGCAGCGGAAACACCCTCGGCGAGCTGCACCTCGGGCACGGGTACGGTCAATGTCCATTGGGATCGGAGGTGGCAACGCTGGAGCAGCGGCGCGGGGGGGTGGCGTTGCTGCAACTGGGAGGCGACCAGTGGGGAACACGGAACGTCCAGTAGGTGCGGAAGCACGACCAGCACCTCCGTTTCCAGAGCTGCGAGTCCGTGCATTGACCTGGGACTCGTATTGGCGGTAGGCACGCAAACGCCACGCAGGATAGTCCTCAAGCGAAGGCACATCACTTGACGCAGTAATGGCGAGGTTGATGACAGGGTCAAGCCCAGTGCGATACTTTGTGACCTTGATGATCTGGTCTGAGAAGCCAGCAAGGTCGACGAGGTCTTCAAACTCATCAGTGTACCGGAAGACATCGCAGCTGCCCATGTGGTAGGCCCGAGACTCGAGCCTGAGGAGTGCATGGTCCTGCTCGTTCTCCTGCACAAACCGGAGTTTAAACTCGGTGATGAACGAGCTCCAAGTTGGGAAGGGGAATGGGGTTTTGGCAGAGTGACGCTCAGACCAGCGCTGTGCAGCATCCTTGGCCATGAACGAGAGGGCATACCGGACAACCTTCTCTTCAGAGCTGACTCCGTCAACTGCAAACACCTCTGGGACAAGTGTTGCATAAGACCGGACAGCATGGAGGAATGCCCGACCCTGGGTGCGGTCGTCGTCAAACACGAACGGAGGGTTCGGTCGGAGGACCGATTTGGATCCAGTAGCGGGGTTTGTTAACAGTGCTGGACCCTGGTCCGGAGCCGGTGAGGCAAGGGACGGGGCAGCTTCAGGAGCAGGGTTATGTTGTTGGTTTTCAAGTAGGTTGGTTAGGCGGGTAATTGTAGCCTCAATCGTGCCCATCCGAGCTGCGAGATCAGCGTGGTCGGACATGGCAACGTCAGGTACAGGGACCAGGGAGGAGGGGACAAGATTCGATGTTGGGGAGACTGGAGTAGACGAGTCGTCCGAGTCCTGGTCTGTTGCGCCAAACTTCGCAATCTTGACCGGTTAATCCCTTAGAGAGTTTCTTCTGCTGTAAGGGCAACCTCGAGGCCCGAGAATACTCAAGAGTCCTAGCAAGGGGGATCCAAAGAGAAGAAACTCTGAGGATTCCCCTGCTAGGCCAGAGTATATAAGCACTACTGGAGAATCACATGTGAGCGGCACCATGTGCAAGGATCTGTGTCGCTATGGTGAAAGATCATCAGCATGTGGAAAAGATCGTCGGCGCCCTGTGCAAAGGTCACGCGCACGATCACATGCTTGATGCCATCGGGATTGATGAGACAGGGCAGGTGTCCGAAAGGGGTGTTGAAGGGGGGTTCCCCTGACAAGAACACACATTTCGTATTGAAATTCCCGTGGATTGCCATCCCGGGATCTCGCGCAGAAGACAGACTATTGCTGTTGGTATCTGCAGTGAATGGTATTAAGGTGCCTTGAGGTTTTGGAGGGCCAGGGTTATCTCGAGGTCTCTACGCAATGAAGATTAAGATGTATGCAGGTTGCGAGTGTGACGAGACCAGATTAGATTGAGTTGCAGCCCTTGGCTTGAGTGGAATGTTGACTTGGGGAGTATGAGGTTTGGGGGGTGATTTGAGATCTTGAGTGTCTTGAGAGCCATACATGATGCTGCAGTGCAAGGAAAAGTGTGAAATCACGGAGAACAAGAATGTGCAGCTACTGAACAACTCACTGTTTGTAAGGATCCCCAGGGGTAGAGGTATACCTCCAAAGGTCAGAGGTAAGGTCAAAGGGGGTAGAGGTAGAGGTAGAGGCAAAGTTGTACCTCTCAATTTTGAATCATGTTTTTTAAGGTCAATACACATCCTCTTGGTTAGGAAACACCTAGAAATGACTGTTTACTGCATTAACAGAGCCCTCAAAGGCCTATGACCCCTTTGAAAGGCAATACCTCTCACAAGTACCTCTGAAGGTCAGAGGTAAGGTAGAGGGAGGTAGAGGTAGAGGTTGGCCCCTCGGTACCTCTACCTCTACCCCTGGGGAACCTTAACTGTTTGCTGATGCTGTCTCTGCTGGCATTTTGAAGTCCACAGAACAAGGAGCAAGGAAGGTGCATATCTTGCTTAGGTGCAGTGGCATACAATCCAAGCACGAGAATTTACAGCTGGCCAACCGGTCCAGTGTTTTGTGGAAAACTGGGTAAACTAGGCAGTGAATTCACATCATCTGACATTCAAAATAAATAGTTATATCTGGACCCCGATTTGAAGACTTCAAACGGAAGGCTCTCGATGTGTGTGGGGTTCAGTGTAGACCTTACTTTTTTTGTCCAATGAATGCATACCTTCACTCTGTACATCAAGTGGTTATCACAGGCAATTCATTTGCACACATTGGAATTTCAATGAATAAATAATTGTTTCAACAGGTGCACTCATCACCACATCACTTTCTGCTACTACCTAACAGTTTCTTAACTCTCTGTACAATGCCCGTGGTATGCAGGATGTCTGGATGATTGTCACCCAGAACCTGTTTCCGTTTCTCCAGCACAATACTCTTGAGTTCTTTGGCCTTTCGACGCTCTCTTAGGTTTGAGTATGAGATGGCCAGGTTATCCATGGTACGCAGGGTGTCTGGATGATTGTCCCTCAGAACCTGTGTCTGTTTCTCCAGCACAATGACCTGGAGTTCTTTGGCCTTTTGATGCTCTCCGAGGTTTGAGTATGAGTTGGCCAGATTACTCATGGTATCCAGGGTGTGTGGATGATTGTCACCGAGAACCTGTTTCCGTTTCTCCAGCACAATAACCTTGAGCTCTTTGGCCTTTTGATGCTCTCCTAGGTTTGAGTATGAGATGGCCAGATTACTCATGGTATGCAGGGTGTGTGGATGATTGTCACCAAGAACCTGTTTCCGTTTCTCCAGCACAATAATCTCGAGTGCTTTGGCCTTTTGATGCTCTCCTAGGTCTGAGTACGAGCTGGCCAGATTACCCATGGTACGCAGGGTGTCTGGATGATTGTCACCGAGAACCTGTTTCTGTTTCTCCAGCACAATAGCCTGGAGTTCTTTGGCCTTTCGATGCTCTCCTAGCTGTGAGTATGAGTTGGCCAGAATACTCATGGTATACAGGGTGTCTGGATGATTGTCACCGAGAACCTGTTTCTGTTTCTCCAGCACAATAGCCTTGAGTTCTTTGGCCTTTCGATGCTCTCCGAGGTTTGAGTATGAGATGGCCAGACTACTCATGGTACGCAGGGTGGCTGGATGATTGTCACCCAGAACCTGTTTCCGTTTCTCCAGCACAATAACCTCGAGTTCTTTGGCCTTTTGATGCTCTCCTAGCTGTGAGTATGAGATGGCCAGGTTACCCATGGTACGCAGGGTGTCTGGATGATTGTCACCCAGAACCTGTTTCCGTTTCTTCAGCACAATAATCTCGAGTGCTTTGGCCTTTTGATGCTCTCCTAGGTCTGAGTATGAGATGGCCAGATTACTCATGGTCCACAGGGTGTCTGGATGATTGTCACCCAGAACCTGTTTCTGTTTCTCCAGTACAATAACCTTGAGTTCTTTGGCCTTTCGATGCTCTCCTAGGTTTGAGTATGAGCTGGCCAGATTACCCATGGTACGCAGGGTGTCTGGATGATTGTCACCGAGAACCTGTTTCTGTTTCTCCAGCACAACAACAATGAGTTCTGTGGCTTTTTGATGCTCTCCTAGCTGTGAGTATGAGATGGCCAGAATACTCATGGTATACAGGGTGTCTGGATGATTGTCACCGAGAACCTGTGCCTGTTTCTTCAGCACAATAACATTGAGTTCTTTGGCCTTTTGATGCTCTCCTAGGTCTGAGTATGAGCTGGCCAGACTACCCATGGTATGCAGGGTGTCTGGATGATTGTCACCCAGAACCTGTTTCTGTTCCTTCAGCACTTCTTCCAGTAGCTTCTCAGCTTGTTTATATTTTCCACCTCCCTGAGATATTAATCCATATTGATACCTAAAAACAGAGGCTACTTCTGCCTCCATCTGTACAGCCAATTCAACATGCGGACACAATAGCAAACTCGCCAATTCCATATCCTGCCGTGTGTGTTGTGAAATAGCCATGCCAAGTATAGATCCCATGGTGAACATGTATCTTTCTGGATTGTGGACTGTTGCTCGACCCCAGGCATGTACCAATGGATGGATAGAAAAGACTGTCTTATCTGTGTCAAAGCTAAGCAATGAATAGTCTTTGACCTCATTGGTGACATCCAAAAACCGCAGAGAGTCCCATTCACCAGTTGGTCCCAGAAAATGTGAGAGGAATTCCAGAGGCCCCTGTAGATCTTCTCGAGAGGGACCATTAGATTGAAATGTGTACTTGGATGCATAGATGAAGATTTGCTCTGAAAATTCCATTGTGATGGAGGAATGAACAATGCTCCAGGAACATAGCAGCTGATTGTGTGAGCCGGTCAAGACTCATTTGCCATGTTGTGTACACTGTCTGGGCATAACGGTCCTGAGATTGAGCAGGCTTTTCGCTAAGTAGTTGTACTTGGTTCTTTGTATAAAGAGCCAGATAGCCGTCAAGATCTTGAGATTTTGATATGAATCTGCCAGCCTGAACAATTGCAAGAGGTAGATGGTGCAATGCCTGAAGAAGGATTTAAAAATTGAATCTGTTTCCAGGTATAACTGTTTTACCTTCACAATTTCTGTTGCCATTTTTTCAGTATGGATTGTGGCCTCCTGTACAGCACTCTTGAGTAACAATCCCACTGCATCTTCCTCTCCCATGTCTGACACAAGGGAGTGGGATCCAGCATGAACACGCAGTCCTGGATTCCGAGAGGTGATAATGATATTCCCATGATTGCACTGAGGGATAAAATCATTCAGATTGATGCCTGGATCATCTGCATTGTCAAAGAAAAGTAGCCATTCTTCAACTTTGCTGGTCAGCCATAGTAAGCCATCTTGTGGAGAATCTCCAATTTTTTTTGCAATAGCTATGTTCTTGAGACCCGTTTCAATTGCAGCAACGGTGCTGGTGTCGATAAAAAAGATGTCTGAGAAGCTGGAACATACAACTGGATTAACAATCATTTCCCTGGAGGATGATCAAGCTCACCGAGATGATGACTCGTTTATGAATTTCAGAGCTATCTGTGTCTTTCCGGCACCTCCGAGTCCATGTAGCACATAAATGTGTTGGATCTCAGTGTCAGAGAAAAAATGATGCATTTTGTCAAGGACATCCCGTCTACCATGGAATATTCTTGATGGAAGAGGACAATGATTGGCAATTTGAGATGCCCGGATGTTGCGAAGCTGCAAGGCTTCCTCCGAAGCAAGTGTGGCGTGCAGATTATGCGCAATTAGGTGTTGTGTCGTGATATGCACAATGGGACCCTCCCCAGCCCCACCAGAGCCACCATGCAGGCCTCCCTGCCCTCCAGCGCCACCTTGGCCACCTATGCAAAATGATCAATTCCTTTGCCGTCTCAACTTTCAAGAAAAGCAATCCCGCACCAATAACGTAGAGTGATCGAGAATCATTCTCTGAAAGCATGATGCCGTACCAACCTTGGGAGGCAAGCATATCAGCCACTGGCACCATTTCTACAGGAGCCAGACTGACCAAAGAAACAGAGCAGTGGTGGAGGTGGACGACAAGGGACGAAATGCAGTGTGGTGGACACGTCACAAGGACAGCTTCTTTTCGTGATGATCGGGCAGAGGCCCCGGTGCCGATCTTTACACACGATCTGTTACGATCTTCAAGTTGCCCCTCAGGCCAGCCTTGGGGCGAAGCTTGTCCCGCTCGACTCGTGTTGTGCCGAAGTGAACACCACAATCTTTCAAGTTAGATCGTGGTTTAATTCCAGGTATATTTGCCCTTTCCACGAATTTTTTATCTCACTATCATTCAATCTTCCTTCTCTGTCTTGTACAGCCATCCGCAGCCATCCCTTCGCACGCAGCTGGATACTGAAAGGATTGATATCGTCTTCTCAGCTTCCTCCATTTCCTGATCCTTCTGTCCTCAGGCTGTTTCCTCTTGGTGTATATACTGGTGTCGTCCTCGGGCTGTCGGTCCTTCCCGCCGCGCGGGAGCGTCGTTTACGACATGCACCGTAACTATCCGCGCTGCCCGTCGCACTTGATGAATAAACGACATCGCTCCTAAAACAAGTTGTAATATACATGACTGTGATTTCAAGGAGAAGGACGAAATCAGTCTAGGGTAATGGGAACGAGCGAACGGTAAGTAAATGGAATTTGAATCAATCACGTCTGGTTGATTTTGTACCGGAGCCAGACCAGAGCTTACAATTTTTCTCGCTTTCTGATATGTAGGGAAACAATAAAAAGAATTTTGTAGAAGACTATACAACTAAATACATGCTGGAATGACTGCAGAAGTACTACATCGAACGATAAATGAAGGAGGAAACACGTGAAAAATCGTAGGTAGATGAGCAAAGAATCGAAAAATTACCGCTTATAGCGTTGCTGGAGTCCCCTACGTGCGCACCCGCGCCCGCGATGGCTGCAAGCGCTCCGGGGTATCTTCACACTCCGTGTACGTGTGCTGAAGAACGAACAGTGCGCTGCCGCAGCACATGTCGAATGTCGGATCCCGGGGCGGTATGGAGAGCGAGTCCCGCTGCCCACGCCGACGGAGCATTGTCGGTGGGTCGGATGCGCTGAGCGGCGTCGAAGGGACGCAGCACGTGTTGCGCAAGCGCGCGGCGATGTGGAGAGTACCGGAGTGCGCGTAGGGGAGCGTGTCGAGCGTCGGGGTGGCGCAGAGGGCGGTCGCGGCGGCGGGGATATAATCGGCGTTGGCGATGTGGAAAGGCTGCGGGAGTGCGCGTTGGGGTGCTGTGCACGCTATTCTTGGAGCCTAAAGCGGTGCGCAGCGCACAGAGAGGGGATGGGGAACGACTGTCGCATGCAGTGCGCGCACGGCCGAGTGGTGCGCGATGTCGGATTACGGCGAGGAACGTTGCAACGCGCGGTGAGGCGATGGAAGCGACCGGAGACCAGCGCTGCAGGTGCTGCAAATGATGCTGGGGCTGCGCATCGTGTTTCTGCTGAGTGGCGGACGCAGGCTTCGAGTAGGATGGCGCCGACGACGTCGCAGCGAACGCGAAGCCGGCAAACGGCACGCCCGCAAGAGGAACGGCCGTGGCGGCCGCCGGGCGCGCTATTGGTAGTGTGCGTCCGGCCGGGGACGCGCCCAGGCGCAAGCACCGAGAGGAGATGGAGCCCCAGTCACTCCCGCGCTTGGTATTGCGCGCCGAGTTGAGAGGAGAAAAGAGCCAAATAACGAAGGAGCCTGGGGAGAGAGGACACGGGTGTAGGCGTGACAAGTTGCCGGAATTGCGCGCGCTATGGGGCGACGCTTCGGTGAGCGCGGTAAGATGACGTTGCTGCGGGAGAGTCCGCCTTAAAGGGTCGCAACACATGGTGGGGGCGACGAAGGGAAGGAACGGGAGTCGGCCGTCGGTGAGGGGAGGTAAACAAATACGTCCCGTACGCTATGGCACTGCAGCAGGAACGAGTCGCCCGCCGCGCTTCCCCACATGTACCACTTTTCCCGCAAAGCGCTTCCCCTTCGTGCTTTCGCGAGTCGCAGCCGCTTAGTCCTCCAGCGGGCCCTATCTGGTTACTCTCTGGGACGACTCCTTCGTGGAAGATGACCAAGAGGGAGGTGGGGAAAAATCCCCTCCATCGACGAGGAGGACACCAGGCATTCACTATATCGCGAAGTCTGAACGCTCGGAGTCAGAAAGAAAATGTAACGCAAGCAAGAGATAGCGCACCTTCATATGGCTCAATCTAACATGGAATAACGCACAGAGCATATAGAACGTATCCCGCAGTCCTAGTGCTTGTCCGCTAAGACGTTTCACCACTCGAGCGGCGTCGGTCACCGCATTTTCAATATTCGGTCGTGAGTGCCGTCAAAGTCATAGCAGAGTAAGAACTTGAAGCCGAATGCCTTCATATTCATGATTAGCGGGTGTAGGAAAGAATGCCGACCCATGCGAGCCAGCAAGCGAGGGAGTACGCGACTTGGACGTTGAGACCAGAAACGGCAGGGTCGGGTGCAGTAGGAAGGACCGGGCCGGCTTGTTTCGAGTTTCTTTGCAAAATCTGTCTTGCCTCGGACGTCCAGCTCGTTGTGCTCTTCTTCCTACGATATCTCTGTGGAAGTATCTCAGAAATAAGTAAATCTCCCACTTTGTGATACCTTGATCAAAGTCTTTTACGGTGACGTAGGGTACGTTATGTATTGTAAGATATTTTTTTATCTCCCGCTCGTCACCCGGCGGGAGGAGTAATCCCCGCGCGCACTTGCCGCTGCCCCGCACGCTCCCGCTCCCTCGCGTGCTCACGCGTTTGCGCTTGTTCCCGCTCCCGTTCCCGCTGCTGCTGAAGCTCCCGCTCCCGCTCCTCCCGCTCCCTCCTCCCCCCCGACCCCAGCGCAAAACACGCCGCCACCGACCGACTGCGCTCCCTCCCCCTCTGCTCCCTCTGCTCCGTTTCCTTCTGCGTCCGTCCTCTCCATCGTCTGAGTCGCCCGCTGCTCCCGCTCCCTCTCCTGCGTATACGTCGTTCCCGGGGGCGACAGAGGCGGCGGCGTACTCCCCGCACTCCCCTCCCTCTCCCGCGCATTCACCAAAGCCGCAGGCAACAACGCCCCCACCTTCGGTGACGCGCCCCTCACCCTCGTCTGCGGGCGCCCCTCTTCCCTCTTCTGTGCAATGGACGACAGACAGGCTGCAGTCCAAGTGCTCCGCCAGGGCGCAGGAGGTCGATGCGCGCAGCACGAAAGTAACAAAGAACGCGCGACTCAGCAGGAAAGTAACAAATAACGCGCGACTCGTCAGTCGTGCGCTCCATGCCCACACGCACCACGCCAGGGACAGGGAGGAGGCAAAACAAAACAACGCAAAAATAACAATAAAATGGGATCATGGAGCGTGTCCCTGCACCATGGCCAAAAAAGAAACAAGAAGAAGACACAAGATGCAGAAGACGCGCGCGGTGTCCGAATCTCCTATACCAGCGCACCCGCGCGCAGGTCTATAGAGCCGCACCCGCCAGCACCCGCACCCGCACCCCGAGAAACCGAAGCCTCGTATTCGTACGCGTGCGCGAAGACCACATCGACGTCGACGTCGACGTCCCAGCCAAGACGAAGATGTGATGAAATAAAAAAAAGGCGATGAAATCGCAATCGACTCGGATCGTGGGCTGCGCAAAGAAGAAATGCAGCCGCAGCAGCCTTCAGCAACGCACAATTCGTGCGCGCCCGAATGATCTCCGGACACACCACCACCCGCGCACCACCCGCGCGGCAAGGATAGGATGGGGTAGGGACCCCGCACTCTTGCATCCCGATGGCGATGGGCGCAAGACGACGCGGACGCCTCTTCTCTCTCGTGACCGCGACCGCGACACAAGGACGTGCGGGTTCCGCCTCAAGGAGGGGAGTAAAAGGAGGGGAATACAAATATACTTGTCCCATGCGAGGGCGAAGGAGAGAACGTGAAGAGAAGTGAAGTGAAGTGAAGATAAGACAGGAGAGACGAGAATGCGAATGAGGATGAGAACGCAAAGAAAGAAAAAGAATTACGGAACAACACAACGACAAAGCCGTATGTAGTCGTCTCTGCGGCCATCCAGCCATCCATGCAGATGCTAGGGGTATGTAGCGATAGCGTCGCCGCCGACGCGCAACAACGAGGCTCGTGCGCTGGTCAGGCACGAACAAGTAAACAGGTCGTTGCGTGCGCCTCGCGGCAGAGGGCGATCCTGCACCAAACGCCGACGCCAAAAAAAGGCTAAAAAATAGCCTAAGCAGCAAGCGCGCACGGACCCAGATAAGAATGAAGGGCGAGCGAAAGAAAGAGTGAATTGAGCCTGAGCAGCCCTCCCCGCAAAGCTGTACATCCCGGCGCCCGTGCGTATCCCCGTTCGGAGCGCGAATCCCGCTCTGGACGTGCCGATGGCAGGCGTCATGACAAGCGAGCTAGCATCCAGCGCTGGCAAGCTCGTCCCCAAGGAAAAGTCCAACCCTCGTCCCCAGACCAAAAAAAAAAAGAACAAAAATGAAGAATGGGAGGAGCAAGACCCACCTAGGCAGCGCAACCTTGAGCACCACATGCGCGCTCTCCTCGCCATCCTCCGTGTCTTCGCCCCGCTTCTGTTTCTTCCACAAGGGCAAGGAGTAGCTCTTTGTTACCATCCGTGGCCTTTTGCTTCCCCCGCCCGCGAAGAGTAGGGAGGAGGACTCGGGGATGAGGATGCAGGAGGCATCGAAGCGCACGCGCGCGGTGGGGCGTTCCATGGCGAAGATGGGTGAGCTCGTCGGCGGGGGGGAGGTGGGTGTCGCCGTAGAATTACCAGTGGGTATCGCCATAAAACTACCAGTAGTATTTGGTGCAGAGGTCGAGGTGGCCAGCGCGGAAGAGGGGCGGGTGTACGATGTGCGCTTGCTCGTCGTCGTCGTCGTAGTAGTAGTGGAGGACATTTATATTAAGCTACCCCACAGCGAGCAGCAAGGGCCGTCGACGAGCAAGAACGGGCGAGCGGAGGAAGAAGGACGAGTATGGCACGATGGATTTACGTAAATGTCTATTGCCTTTTCGGGACTCTTCGCCGCCTTTTCTCCCCCACTCGCGTGCTTCAGCCTCAAAGTATCGGGAAAGGGCTGAAATGGTATTGGACCTACCTACTTATCCGGAAAACCTGAACAAGCGGGTCACTGACCCGCACAAACCCCGAGAAGACATCACGCGAGTGGCTGCTTGCTCATCGCTCCGTTCGGTGGATTCCACATTCCGTCTGTCCACCACGAGCTACTGGTGGCAATTATGGGTGAGCTTTTTGGCGGGTAGTGTATCAACTTAATTTCCCGGCGGACCGCGGCGGTGTGATAAATCTAACGCTCAAAACGCCTCGGCGGCGGGTTTATTCTGTGGTATCAAGACCTGCATCGAAGAGTACAGGACGGCTTGCTGCGGAGTGGTCCCACTCTGCACCTATTATTGTGTGTACTTGACCGGCTCGTTCGACTCGAGCCCAAGCCATTCGTAAACCTCATACGCACTCCATTTTTCTTTTGTTCCTTGTTCCTTGTTCCTTCTCGCAATCATCGAACAAACTAACTCCTCACTCTCTACAAATACAGTGACACAATGAGACTCTCCTTGCTTTCGTTGGCCTCAAGTCCGAACCTAACCGCAGACAAACTCAGAAATGAGATGCTGGATCCAAGAACTCCACTGAAAGCACCTCGTATAATGGCCTTAAGTTCTGCTCATCCCAACAGGCTAATTCACGGACCACAATCCTTAGTCAGTGGGTACCAAACAGCATTCCTGTCCAGCTGAAAAACTCGTCAAGCACTCTAGAAATACCCCCGTCTTGCAGACCTCATTGCAAGCTTTTTCAAGGCTTGGAGCGGAGTGGTCCGCATCTGCATCTATTTACGGTTCCCTTGTTGCATAATACCAGCAGACATCGCTCGTTCAACTCGAGCCCAAGCCATACACACTACCTGGTTTCCATCTTTTTCTTCTTCTCCCTTTTCTTTCTCATCTGCTCATTCCACTGAGTTCAACAGTCAGCTATTCACTTGTAAGCATTGTCACTTCAAGTTCCGAGTCAATCTAAATCCCGAAATCAACAACCTTGAAGTTGTACAGGCAATTTCAATTTCGGACTCGAATCAGCAAAAACCTCTAGGAATCGACTTGTATAGCAGCCCGAGCTTGAGAGCAGACTCAAGGCTTGGTGCGGAGTGGTCCGCATCTGCATTGGGTGGATGGCCCGGTTGTGCCTTGTAGATATCCAGCAGACAATGCTCGTTCAACTCGAGCCCAAGCCATTGGTATATTTCATGGGAGCTCCATTTTTCTTTTGCTCCTTGTTCCATATTCCTTTTCATGATTATCAAACCAACTAACTCACTCAACCCTCTACAGATACAGCCACACAAAGATACCCCCCGCACCTTTGTGTGCCTGAGGTTCCACCCCGAAATGCACAGCGCAAACTCATACTCAATGCACATTTGGATTGGATCCAAAAAAAACCTCAGAAGCACCTTGTATAACGGTGAGGATTAAGGCTTGGAGCAGAGTGGTCCGCATCTGCATTGATTGTGCTTTCCTTGTGGCATAACACCGCTCGTTCGACTCGAGCCCAAGCCGTGTTGGGCATCGTCAATATTTTTTCTTTGATTATTCTCACTATACACTCATACCATCCCAATGCAGACCACCTAACGGGCCAATCCACTGACCACAGTCCTTGTATTCTGGACTCCGTGACTTTAGCATGGTACCAAGCAGCATTACTGTTGAGCTCAACAACTTGTCAAGCACTCCTGAAATTCGCTCGTGTAACGGACCTCATTACAGAGTCCAGAAAGGCTTGGAGCGGAGTGGTCCGTGTCTACATTCATTGTGCTTCCCCAGTGGCATAATAACAACAGATCATGCTCGTTCGACTCAAGCCCAAGCCATATTTGGACATCTCATTCCTGAACTTTCCCTTCCTCCTTTTTTTACGCACAGAACATATTGGCCTACACACCAATTCCAACCCCCAACTGAGCTGTGAGGTGAGTTCGACCTTGGACGGACATTTTTTGAAAAGAAACCCAGCATGTAAATGACCTCGTTGCAAATGAGGGCTTTCAATAGGCTCACGACATCCAGCTGTAGGCAGGCTTAGATGTTGTAGCGGATTCCGAAATTGTTGCGGGAGAAATGGAATGCATTCAAATAAAACTGGAGTAAGCACACAGAAGGTTCAATGAGGGTAAGGAAGACCCAGTCTTTGAGGCAAGTTGACAAGGAGCAAGGAAGGGGCATATCTTGCTTGGGTGCAGCGGCATAGCAGTCCAAGCACAATAATTTACAGCTAGGCAAGCGGTCCAGTGTTTTGTGGTAAAACTTGGGAGGTAAACCAGGCAGTGAATTCACATAATCTGACATTTGAAATAGATAGTGCGGTTATATCTGGACCCTGATTTGAGACTTCGAACAGAAGGCTCTCATGTGTGTGGGGTTCAGTGTAGACCTTAGTTTTTTCGTCCAATGAATGCATACCTTCACTCTGTACATCAACTGGTTATCACAGGCAATTCATTTGCACACATTGGAATTTCAATGAATAAATAATTGTTTCAACAGGTATTCTCATCACCACATCGCTTTCTGCTACTGCCTAAGAGTTTCTCAATCTCCTCTGTGTAATGCCAGATTACTCATGGTACGCAGCGTGTCTGGATGATTGTCGCTGAGAGCCTGTTTCTGTTTCTCCAGCACAATAGTCTTGAGTTCTTTGGCCTTTTGATGCTCTCCTAGGTCTGAGTATGAGATGGCCAGATTACTCATGGTAAGCAGGGTGTCTGGATGATTGTCACCCAGAAGCTGTTTCTGTTTCTCCAGCACAATAACCTGGACTTCCTTGGCCTTTTGATGCTCTCCTAGCCGTGAGTATGACCAGGCCAGATTACCCATGGTACACAGGGTGTCTGAATGATGGTCACCGAGAACCTGTTTCTGTTTCTCCAGCACAATAACATTGAGTTCTTTTGCCTTTTGATGCTCTCCGAGGTTTGAGTATGAGCTGGCCAGATTACTCATGGTATGCAGGGTGTCTGGATGATTGTCACCCAGAATCTGTTTCTGTTTCTCCAGCACAATAACCTCGAGCTCTTTGGCCTTTGATGCTCTCCTAGGTCTGAGTATGAGATGGCCAGATTACTCATGGTACGCAGGGTGTCTGGATGATTGTCACCCAGAAGCTGTTTCTGTTTCTCCAGCACAATAACCTGGACTTCCTTGGCCTTTTGATGCTCTCCTAGCCGTGAGTATGACCAGGCCAGATTACCCATGGTACACAGGGTGTCTGAATGATGGTCACCGAGAACCTGTTTCTGTTTCTCCAGCACAATAGCCTGGAGTTCTTTGGCCTTTTGATGCTCTCCTAGCCACGAGTATGAAATGGCCAGATTACGCATGGTATTCAGGGTGTCTGGATGATTGTCACCGAGAACCTGTGTCTGTTTCTCCAGCACAATAATCTTGAGTTCTTTGGCCTTTTGATGCTCTCCGAGGTCTGAGTATGAGCCGGCTAGATTGCTCATGGTATGCAGGGTGTGTGGATGATTGTCACCGAGAACCTGTTTCTGTTTCTCCAGCACAGTAACCTGGAGTTCTTTGGCCTTTTGATGTTCTCCTAGCTGTGAGTATGAGATGGCCAGATTACACATGGTAAGCAGGGTGTGTGGATGATTGTCACCGAGAACCTGTTTCTGTTTCTCCAGCACAATAGCCGCGAGTTCTTTGGCCTTTTGATGCTCTCCTAGGTTTAAGTATGAGCTGGCCAGATTACCCATGGTACGCAGGGCGTCTGGATGATTGTCACCGAGAACCTGTTTCCGTTTCTCCAGCACAACAACCTGGAGTTCTTTGGCCTTTTGATGCTCTCCTAGCTTTAAGTATAAGAGGGCCAGATTACTCATGTTAAGCAGGGTATGTGGATGATTGTCACCCAGAACCTGTTTCCGTTTCTCCAGCACAATAACCTGGAGTTCTTTGGCCTTTCGATGCTCTCCTAGCTCTGAGTATGAGCCGGCCAGATTACCCATGGTACGCAGGGTGTCTGGATGGTTGTCACCCAGAACCTGTTTCTGTTTCTTCAGCACAACAACATTGAGTTCTTTGGCCTCTTGATGCTCTCCTAGGTGGAAGTATGAGTAGGCCAGATTATGTGTGGTACGCAGGGTGTCTGGATGATTGTCACCCAGAACCTGTGTCTGTTTCTTCAGCACAATAAGCTCAAGTTCTTTGGCCTTTCGATGTTCTCCTAGGTCTGAGTATGAGGTGGCCAGATTACCCATAGTTTCCAGGATGTCTGGATGATTGTCACCCAGAACCTGTTTCTGTTCCTTCAGCACTTCTTCCAGTAGCTTCTCAGCTTGTTTATATTTTCCACCTTCCCGAAATATTAATCCATATTGATACCTGAAAACAGAGGCTACTTCTGCCTCCATCTGTACAGCCAATTCAACATGCGGACACAATAGCAAACTCGCCAATTGCATATCCTGCGGTGTGTGTTGTGAAATAGCCATGCCAAGTATAGATCCCATGGTGAACATGTATCTTTCTGGATTGTGCACTGTTGCTCGACCCCAGGCATGTACCAATGGATGGATGGAAAAGACTTTCTTATCTGCATCAAAGCCAAGCAATGAATAGTCTTTGACCTCATTGGTGACATTCAAGAACCGCAAAGAGTCCCATTCACCAGTTGGTCCCAGAAAATGTGAGAGGAATTCCAGAGGCCCTCGTAGATCTTCTCGAGAGGGACCAGTAGATTGAAATGTGTACTTGGATGCATAGATGAAGATTTGCTCTGAAATTCCATTGTGATGGAGGAATGAACAATGCTGCAGGAACATAGCAGCTGGTTGTGTGAGCCGGTCAAGACTCATTTGCCATGTTGTGTACACTGTCCAGGCATAACGGTCCTGAGACTGAGCAGGCTTTTCGCTAAGTAGTTGTACTTGGTTCTTTGTATAAAGAGCCAGATAGCCATCAAAATCTTGAGATTTCGATATGAATCTGCCAGCCTGAACAATTGCAAGAGGTAGATAGTGCAATGCCTAAAGAAGGATTAAAAACTTGAATGTGTTTCCACGTATAACTCTTTTACCTTCACAATTTCTGTTGCAATTTGTTCAGTACGGATTGTGGCCTCCTGTACAGCACTCTTGAGTAACAATGCCACTGCATCTTCCTCTCCCATGTCTGACACAAGGGAGTGGGATCCAGCATGAACACGCAGTCCTGGATTTCGAGATGTGATAATGATATTTCCATGATTGCACTGAGGAATAAAATCATCCAGATTGATGCTTGGATCATCTGCATTGTCAAAGAAAAGTAGCCATTCTTCAACTTTGCTGGTCAGCCATAGTAAGCCATCTTGTGGAGAATCTCCAATTTTTTTCGCAACAGCTATGTTCTTGAGACCTGTGTCAATTGCTGCAATGGTGCTGGTGTCGATAAAAAAGATGTCTGAGAAGCTGGAACATACAACTGGATCAACAATCATTTCCCGGCTGGATGATCAAGCTCACCGAGATGATGACTCGTTTATGAATTTCAGCGCTATCTGTGTCTTTCCGGCACCTCCGAGTCCATGTAGCACATAGATGTGTTGGATCTCAGCGTCAGAGAAAAAATGATGCATCTTGTCAAGGATATCCTGTCTACCACGGAAGATTCTTGATGGAAGAGGACAATGATTGGCAATCTGAGATGCCCGGATGTTGCTAAGCTGCAATGCTTCCTCCGAAGCAAGTGTGGCGTGCAGATTATGTGCAATCAACTGTTGCGTAGTGATATGCACAATGGAGCCCTCCCCAGCCCCACCAGAGCCACCATGCAGGCCTCCCTGCCCTCCAGCGCCACCTTGGCCACCTATGCAAAATGATCAATTCCTTTGCCGTCTCAACTTTCAAGAAAAGCAATCCCGCACCAATAACGTAGAGTGATCGAGAATCATTATCTGAAAGCATGATGCCGTACCAACCTTGGGAGGCAAGCATATCAACCACTGGCACCATTTCTACAGGAGCCAGACTGACCAAAGAAACAGAGGTATCACTGCAGTGGTGAAGGTGGAGGACAAGGGACGAAATGCAGCGTGGTGGACATGTCACAAGGACAGCTTCTTTTCGTGATGATCGGGCAGAGGCCCCGGTGCCGATCTTTACACACGATCTGTTACGATCTTCAAGTTGCCCCTCAGGCCAGCCTTGGGGCGAAGCTTGTCCCGCTCGACTCGTGTGGTGCCGAAGTGAACACCACAATCTTTCAAGTTAGATCGTGGTTTAATTCCAGGTATATTTGCCCTTTCCACGAATTTTTTATCTCACTATCATTCAATCTTCCTTCTCTGTCTTGTACAGCCATCCGCAGCCATCCCTTCGCACGCTGAAAGGATTGATATCGTCTTCTCAGCTTCCTCCATTTCCTGATCCTTCTGTCCTTAGGCTGTTTCCTCTTGGTGTATATACTGGTGTCGTCCTCGGGCTGTCGGTCCTTCCCGCCGCGCGGGAGCGTCGTTTACAACATGCACCGTATCCATCCGCGCTGCCCGTAGCACTTGATGAATAAACGACATCGCTTCTAAAACAAGTTAACTAGTTGTTTGTTTTTTGATTTTGATTTTGATTTCAGTTGGTAACTAAGTTACATGGGGCCTGGCGGCCATGGTACTAGTAGTTGTAAATGCGTCGGAATTTATAATTTTTCTCGCTTTCTGGCAAGAAAAGAATTTCGTAGAAGACTATACAACTAAATGCCTGCAGAAGTACTACATCGAGCGATAAACGAAGAAGGAAACACATGAAAATTTGTAGGTAGATGTGCAAAGTATCGAAAAAATCGCCGCTTATAGCGTTGCTGGAGTCCCCTCCGTGTGCACGCGCGCCCGCAATGGCTGCAAGCGCGCGCTCCGAGGTGTCTTCACACTCTGTGTGCGTGCGCTGAGGAACGCCACAACGCCGCAGAGCATGTCGAATGTCGGATCCCGGCGCGGCGCGGAGAGCGGGTCCCGCTGCCCGCGCTGACGGAGCATTGCCGGTGTGTCGGATGCGCTGAGCGGAGTCGAAGCGAGGCAGGGTGTGTTGCGCAAGCTTAAGCGGCCGGCGATGTGGAGGGTACTGGAGTGCGCATAGGGGAGCGTGTCGAGCGTCGGGATGGCGCAGAGGGCGGTCGCGGCGGCGGGGATACAATCAGCATTGGCGATGAGGAAAGGCGGTGGGAGTGCGCGTTGGGGTGCTGTGCGCGCTATTCTTGGAGCCTAAAGCGGTGCGCAACGCACAGAGAAGGGATGAACGGCGTGCTGGGGATGAGGAACGACTGTCACATGGATTACGGCGAGGAACATTGCAGCACGGTGAGGCGACAAAGGCGACTGGCGACCAGGGCTGCAGGTGTTGCAGATGGCGCCATGGCGCTGGGGCTGCATGTCGTTTTCTGCTGAGTGGCCGACACAGGCACTGAGTGGGATGGCACCGAGAACGTCGTAGCGAACGCGCAGCCAGCAAATGGCACGCCCGCGGAGGAGAACGACCGTGGCGGGCGCCGGGTGTGCTATTGATAGTGTACGTCCGGCCGAGGATGCGCCCAGGTGCAAGTGCCGAGAGGAGGAATCCGGCTGAACACGGTCGGGGTAACGGCGGCAGCAGTGGCTTCTTGCGCAGAGGATGGGCGGTGCATGCGAGTGGTGGTGCAGGTGTTGAGCGGCAGGTGGCAGTACTGGAAATGCTCGTCGCGGGCGGGAGGCGAGAGCAGCCCGCGACTGACGATAGGTAGTTGGCACGTCGGTTAAGCGAAGGAGGCACAAAGAGGACCAGCTTCTGGTCGTGCGGTAGGTGGGCCGTTTGGTGCCGAGATCGCGGAAGCCTGGAGTGCAAAAATGGATGCAGCGAAGGGAGCGGCCTCGAGGGCTTCAGCCCCGACGCACGGCGTCGAAGTAGGGGGTCTCGGTGGGGAAGAGTCCCTTCCGTCGATGGGGAGGACACCAGGCATTCGCTACATCGCAAGAGGAAACCGAGTCTGAGCGCGCGGAGTCAGAAAGAAAATGTAACGCAAGCAAGAGATAGCGCACCTTCATATGGCTCAATCCAACAACATGGACGAATACACAGAGTATACAAAAGGTATCCCGCAGTCCTAGTGCTTGTTAACCTTGTCCACTAGGACGTTTCACCACTCGAGCGGCGTCGATCACCGCATTTTCAATATTCGGTCGTGAGTGCCGTCAAAGTCCTAGCAGAGCAAGAAGTCATGATTAGCAGATGTAGAAAGTCGACCAATGCGAGCCAGCGAGGGAGCACGCGACTTGTAAGTTGAGAGCAGAAACGGCAGGGTCGGGTGCAGTAGGAAGGACCGGGCCGGCTTGTTTCGACTTCTTTACAAAATCTGTCTTTCCTCGAACGTCCAGCTTGTACTCTTCTTCCTACGACACCTCTGTACATGTATCTCAGAAAGAAGCAAATCTCCCACTTTAGGGTCTCCGGCAACCTTGATCGAGTCTTCTACGGTAACGCAAGGTACAGTTAACATCGTTAAAATATTTTTCATCTCCCGCTCGTCGCCCGGCGGGAGGAGTAATCCCCGCGCGCACTTGGCCGATTGCCCCGCACTGTCCGCCCGCTCCGTCTCGTGTTCACGCGCTTGTTCCCGCTCCCGTTCCGCTGCTGCTGAAGCTCCCGCTCCCGCTCCTCCCGCTCCCTCCTCCCCCCCGACCCCAGCGCAACACACACCGCCTCCGACCGACTGCGCTCCCGCTCCCTCTGCTCCTTCTGCTCCACCGCCATCTCCCGCTCCCTCTCCTGCACATACGTCGTTCCCCGGGGCGACAGAGGCGGCGGCGTACGCCCCGCACCCCACTCCCTCTCCCGCGTATTCGCCAGCGCCGCAGGCAACAGTGCCCCCACCTTCGGCGACGCGCCCCCGCTCACCCTCGTCTGCGGGGGCTTCAGCCCCATCGCCTCCCCTCCCCGAAGGAGCCGATGCGTACGCCCCGAGCGCGACGAGCGGGGCGTGTGCGTGCAGGCGCGTCGGGGTGTCGGGGTATCGCCAATGCCAATCACATTCGCGCAGTCGGAGTTGGAGGTGGCGCCGGCGAGGGACGTAAAAAAGAAGAAAAATACAATAGACGCGCGCGGTCTTCGAATTCCCATACCAGCGCACCCGCGCGCGCGCCTGCGCCCACACCCACATCTATAGCTCCGCACCCCGAGAAAACTGAAGTGCGGGTGGGGCACGCCGCACATGCATGCACACCGGGCCTCCGTACCACCCGTACGTGCATTGCGCATCATGCGTCATGCCACATGTGTGGACCCCCACGGTCGATCCACGATCCCCGATCCATGCAAAGCGCATATGCGCGTCCGAAGGGAAAGAAGGAAAACAAGAGGACGAAGGAAAAGGACGAAAAAAAGCGTCCGAAAATAAAATAAAATAAAAGAAGAAGACGCGCCGCCGTCGACTTGTGCGTAGCGAGGAGCGCGGCGCCCGAACACCCGCGTCGCACCGGTCAATGAAGAGTGCGCACGTGAATCAACGTCTGCGCCAGCCTCCCCCTCACCCGTCATTGCGCTGCCCGCCCCCCCCCCAGAAAATAATAAAAAGCGAAGAAAGTCCCCGACCGCCGCACGCAAACGGCAAAAACATTCGAACGAGGAGACAAATACCGTACCTAGAATAGTAGAGGTGTGTCAGTAATCATGTAAAATTAAATTTGGTGTAGAGGAGGACGAAGGGGCGAGAGGGAGGTTCGGGCGGGCGGGAGGGTAATCAGGAGGGCGGGCGGGAAGGAGGGAGGGAGAGGGAAGGAGGGGAGAGGGGAGGAGGGGAGGGGACGCGGCTCGTATTCGGGCGTGCGCAAAGCACACACTGACGTCGACGTCCCAGGCAAGACGAAGAAGACGAAGAAGAGAAAAATAAAATAAAAGATAAAAATGCGATGAAATCGCAATCGCTCGCTCGGGTCTGCGCAAAGGCGAAGACGAAGATGCAGCGGCAGCAGCCTTCAGCAACGCGCAAATTCGTGCGCGCCCGAATGAGATCTCCGCACAACCACCCGCGCGCTGCCCGGCGTCGGATGGGATGGGGTAGGGACCCCGCACCTTTGCATCCCGCTGGCGATGGGCGCAGATTCCGCTGCCGCTGCCTCTCTAGCATGCACGCTGCGCGGTTAGGGGTATATAGCGACAGCGTCGCCGCGCCGCGCAATGATGAGGCTCGTGCGCTCGTTGGGCACGAGCAAGTAAGGAATGAGTAAGTGCGCCTCGACGCAAACGCGAACGCGAACGCGATCCCAAAGGCTAATAGATAGCCTATTCGCTCGTGTAGCACCAAGCGCGTAGGGACCCAAATAAGAGCGATGGGCGGGCGAAAGAGTGAATGGGCAGCCTCCCCGCAAAGCTGTACATCCCCGGCGCGTATCCCCGTTCGGAGCGCGATCCCGCTCTAGACGTGCTGATGGCAGGCGTCATGGCAAGCGAGCTAGCATCGAGCGCTGGCAAGGCTCGTCCCCAAGGAAAAGCTCAAGACTCGTCCTCAGACAGAAAAAAAGAACAAGAATTAAGAATTAAGAATTGGAGGAGCAAGACCCACCTGGGCAACGCAACCTTTAGCACTACATGCGCGCTCTCCTCGCCATCCTCCATATGTTCGCCCCGCTTTTGTTTCTTCCACAAGGGCAAGGAGTAGCTCTTTGTTACCATCCGTGGCCTTTTGCTTCCCCCGCCCGCGAAGAGTAGGGAGGATTCGGGGATGAGGATGCAGGAGGCGTCGAAGCGCACGCGCGCGGCGGGTCGGTCCATGGCGAAAATGGTTGTGCTCGTCGGCGGGAGGGAGGTGGGTGTCGCCGTAGAATTACCAGTGGGTATCGCCATAGAATTACTAGTAGTATTTGGTGCAGAGGTCGAGGTAGCCAGCGCGGAAGAGGGGCGGGTGTACGATGTGCGCTTGCTCGTCGTCGTCGTCGTCGTCGTAGTAGTAGTGGAGGACATTAGTCGATAACCCACAGCGAGCAGCAAGGGGCAGTCGACGAGCAAGAACGGGCGAGCGGAGGAGGAAGGACAAGGATGGCACGATAGATTTACGTAAATACATATTGCCTTTTTTGGGACTCTTCGCCGCCCTTTCTCCCCCGCTCGTGTGCTTCGGCCTCAAAGTACCGGGCAAGGGCACCAACTTATCCAGAAAACCTCACCGACCCGCACAAACCACGAGAAGACATCACGCGAGTGGTCGCTTGCTCGTCGCTCCGTTCGGTGATTCCACGTTCCGTCTGTCCACCACAAGCTACTGGTGGTAATTGTGGGTGAGCCTTCTTGGCAGGTGGTACGACGCTTCTGTCAATTAATAATAATGATTTTATATCTTGCCTAGGCGTAGGGTGATCTGTTCATTTGTTTGTTCGATATCAAGCCTCGAAAGGACGAGAGTTTGGAAGACCATCCACGTACAATTACTACAAAAAGGCTTCAAGTTGGAGCTGAGTGGTCTGCATCTGCATCTATTGGTGATCTCTTGCTGTGCCATAATACCAGCAGATATTGCTCGTTCAATTCGAGCCCAAGCCATACACGATACCTGGTTTCCATCTTTTTCTTCTTCTCCCTTTTCTTTCTCATCTGCTCATTCCACTGATTTCAACGCTCAGCCATTCACTTGTAAGCATCGTCACTTCAAGTTCCGAGTCAATCTAAATCCCGAATCAACAACCTTGGAGTTGTACGGGCGATTTCAAATTCGGACTCGAATCAGCAAAAACATCTAGGAATCACTCGTATAGCAGCCCACCTTGAGAGCAGACTCAAGGCTTGGTGCGGAGTGGTCCGCATCTGCATTGCCAGGTGGATGGCATTGTTTCACCTCGTAAATATCCAGCAGACAGCGCTCGTTCGACTCGAGCCCAAGCCATTGATGTGAGCTCCATTTTTCTTTTATTCCTTGTTCCATATTCCTTTTCTCAATTATCAAACCAACTAACTCACTTAACCCTCTACAGATACAGTGACACAAAGATACCCTCTGTGCCTTTATTTGCCTGAGGTTCCAACCGAAATGCACAGCGCAAACCCATACTTAAATGGGGTGCACTGTGCACATTTGGATTGGATCCAAAAAACCTCAGAAGCACTTCATATAACGGTGAGGATTGAGGCTTGGAGCGGAGGGGTCCGCATCTGTAACAGATGCACCAACACATTTCAGGTTTATCTGCAGACCTCACTCGTTCGACTCAAGCCCAAGCCATATTTGGACATCTCATTCCTGAACTTTTTCTCTTCCTCCTTCTTCTACGCACCAAATATACCAGCTTCCGAACCAATTCCAACCCCCAACTGAGCTGTGAGGTGAGTTCAATTTTAGACAGACATTATAAAAAAAGAAACCTCACATGTAAATGACCTCGTTGCAAATGAGGGCTTTCAATAGGTCATGATATCCAGCTGTAGGCAGGCTTAGATGTTGAAGCGGTGAAACGGTGCGTTTGCAATGTGCTGCCATCTAGCTATATTTTGCGTTTTTTAGAGCTAGCACATGATGAAGTCTGCTAGCTTCTATTAGGCACATTACTAGCTTCTCAGGGCTACAAACTAGCAATGGGAACTCTGTTCGGTGAACTTGCAGGTGGTTTCCAGCCACTCCGTATCTACAAATAACTATGCAGTCATCCAGAGCTCCGAGCAAAGAGCCGGATTAACATGAATGTAAAAAGGTGGGTACTTCACGTTTACGCTTCACTTATTAACTGGCGCATTTAGGGAGGCTAAGAAAAAATATCGACGGCAATGGGATCCACCGAAGCAACGGATGCCAGTTTTATCGGATGATGAGCGGGAGTCCAAGTCCGATACTCTGGCGTCTGCGCCAACGGAGGACGAAACCATGGCGCATGCCATTTTAAGCCGGATGTACCGTTTGAATATGTTAACTCACCTTTCTTTTTTCGTTCTTTCGGGAGGGCGCTGACTTTTTTGAAAGGCCAAAGGATACTTCTGTCCCGATAAACACCAAGGCCAACGAGCAAGCCCTGCCAAGCAGGGAGCCAAGAGGCCTTGCGGAAATCGCGGCTTATGCGCCTTCGTGCGACGACGACTCGTCGAGTAGGTCCACAGCCGATACCCTCCCCGCGCGGAGACAGTTTGTATATATGACCATGGCCAGCGCGCGCGCTGGGATCGGCGAGAGCTCACAGAGAAGACGGGAAGGCATTCAAGCTCGCCTTGAGGCCGAGCAAGCAGAGCGACTGTGTATCGTTGTCGAGTCGAGGTGAGTTTCTAGGTCCTATGCTGCCACCGACCTGAACTAATGCCTGCAGCCGCTCGTACGAGGAAGTATTGGCTATTCATCAGGACAGGGGTTCGATTGGGGTCGAAAAATGGCTGGAAGGGGTCCGACGTAGCAATGTTTCGTATTCTCAGTGAAATGAATAATATGGAGATAAAATATGCAACTGTGGGCTCGGAGTACAAGTAGGCGACTAATTGTAGCGAGGAGTAACAACACGGACGTGTCTGGCCCGCACGGCCACTGCCCAACGCCGCTCTGCGTCCTCTCGCGTGTCAGCGGAATTGTACCGGGCGCAGCTGAGACCAAGTGTATTGAGAGCAGATTCAAGACTATCAAAAACTTCAGCTATCAATGTTGACGGAAAGAGAAATGAGAAACACACTAAGACGCATAGATGCCAGGAACGATCCCCGAGGAAACGACGTACCACTTTGGGGGCGGAAGCGCTGCTACCATGAAGTGGGTTGTTGAGGCTAATAGCGAAGTCCTGGGGCAGAGGGAGAGCAGGGATTGCTTCTTGCGGGCGTTCCGAAGGCGGCCGAGAGTCACGGACCCCAACCCACGAACGCTCAGCAGCATAGTTGAAGGCTGCTTCAGCCTCGGCCATTCTTGCATAGCCTTGGTGCACGGCCCCGGGAATTCCAGCAACCTGTACCTGCGCGCCTTCAGAACCAAACCTATTGCCTGTTAGTGCAAGCCAGGAACAAGCGACGTGGATGAGACTCACCAGTTCGCAAAGACGCCGGGCTGTCGACTAAAGAAAAACGGTATAGCCACCACATTTTGGTTTGCGGCGCGATCGGGGGGATTGTACAGCACGGACTTGTGCGTCGGGCACACCTTGAGTGTGGTGGGACGCCTCGGACCTTCAAAGTCAGAAAAATTGAATGAATTAAATAATGAGCGGGATAGGGACTCACCATTCCGTGGTGCGACCTGAACCAGTTGGTGATTCAAATTGATAAACACGGGAGGTGGACCGGCGGGGAGTAAGCAGGCGGGAGTCGCACTTGGGCATCGCGAACACGTCGAGTGTGGTGGGGCGACCTTTCAAGTTGGAAAACCATTATAATGAAATGATTCAGCGGAATAATAAGGGACTCACGATTCCGTGGTCCGACCTGAACAAGTTGGGGATTCAAGTGGGTAAACCCGGGAGGTGGGCCGGCGAGGAGTTGTAGGAACTGGCGGAGAGTAATCGGGCGGGAGTGCGGGAGGAGTAGGGGTACGCGGGCGGGTCTGCTGTGTTGCCAGGTGAAGATCATCTAGGGTCGCAATAAGAGCGTCGAATTCATCGTCTGTATATTCTCGCGCAGTTTGGGAGAGAGCCGAGATATTCATTGGGATGTCGCTGTGTCGGCCTGGGTGGCTACATTATTAGGTCGGGCTTGAAGGAGGATAGACTGTCAAACCCGACACAGCCAGGGGTCGTGTGGTGAGAAAGATAAGGTGACCGACACCGATCTTTGATGCAGTCCCTACGCGTAGGCCCAGATTGTTGTCGCTGAGACTCTGAAAGCCGACACAGCCAGCCCGGCAGAAAGGAATCCGATGGCGCGGTGAGCGGGTGGCGATCCTTGATGCAGCCGTCAGACAATACGCGTGGAGAGAAGCAGGACTCACAACCGTTGCTGGATCCGCTTTGGTTCCATGATCCGTGCGATCCACAACGCGTGGCGAGTTCTCGCAATTTCAATCACTGTTATATCGCTGAGCCAAGAGGGAAGGAATATCCGATCATATGACCGGAGCCGGGCTAAGCCGCGAACCGGAGATGAACGGATGTCTAGATCAGCCACTTCTCGGAACACCACAACTCAGCTAGGGTGACCGACTGACTGGCCTCGGGCTGCGAGATGGGGAAGTGTCCTATGCCAAGGTCCGAGTCGTACGAGCTCGAAGATGGCGACGGGACAGGGATAGCCTGGACCGGAGACACAGGAGTATAACCGGTGTTTGTTGGGTAGTTGTCCAGCGCAGTTCCGGTGTGAACCAGAATGGTTGACATGAAGATGGAGCAAGGGCGGTGCGCCGGAGCGAACTAGAGGCATATCCAAGACACGGGAGACAACCCGGAGTTGAACCGCAGTTGTTGGTATGGCCGAGCGAGGACTCCGGAGTTGTGACCGGAAACCGGAGTGACCGGAGTGACCGGAGTCACAGCAGGGAACCAGAGGGAGACGGGAGCAAGGCCATAGAGGGGGAGACGTCGAGAGGCAATGACCAGAACCTCAAGAGACGATTGGCAACAGTCCATGAGAAGGAAGCATGGATAACTTTTATTTTTCGGATACTGTACAAGATGTAAAGTACCGGTATTTATACTAAGGACAAGTAATTTGTACAAAAGGGAATAAGTAACATGAGGCAATGTGAAGCAACATGAAATGAAGTGAACCGCATGGAAGAAGACACCACCATGCGGGAAAAGGGATGAAGTGGGAATAAGGAATAATAGGAAGTAGGAAAGGGGAAAGGTAGAGCATATGGTTTGATAGATGAACGGATGGATAGAAGAGTGATAAGATGTAAGTGCTATGACATCTGCCTTGAGGCAGATGAAGAAGCGATGGGGAATGATGGGAATGTGATGGAAGCGTGAAGCATATGAAAAGATAACAAGGAGAAGTGATGAGAGCGTTGAAACAATAGATGAGAAGTGATAAGGGATGCATAAATGGAAGAGGAGTTGATAAGGCATAATAGCGAACGTTCCGGGGAGAGTCTGATGACTCCGGTGACTCCGGGTAACTCCGGATTCCGGAGATATGTCCGGAGCGACTGGAACGAGAGCAGGAGTGATGGGGCATAGGTGAATAGCGCATAATTATACCAGATGTTGAACTGGTATGCTGGTAGTCGAGATGAACGAGTTCCAAGGTACTGGTGTTAAGTGTTGGTGGTTTTGGGAGCTCCAGGTCGCCGGAGTGGACACAGTTGCAAGGAATCATTCCGGAGGACGTTGGCAGTCCTTTAGGAGAGTTCCAATGCATGGTGGCAGAGGTCCGAGACGACGTTGGTGAAGAGGAGCTGAACCAAGGAACGTGGAGGACCGGAGTTCGGAGTGATTACATAATCACAGTCCGGAATGTACCAAGGAGTGCGGAGGTGCCACAGCCTGTATCACAGTGAAGGACCAGTGCGAAGTACAGGTGGAATGTTCAGGTAGAATGTTCCGGGGCGATATGGATGAACCGCAGAGAACCGGTCAGGGCTGGATGACTAGTCCAGAGGTTCCGGGATTAACCGGGTTGACCGGAGGGTGAACGAGGGGAGGAGTGAGGCCGGAGTTGGCCAAGTCAGGGGAGTAATGAAAGCGAAGTGGATAATAAGGAAGAAGTACTCAGCATTCCATAATTGGACAAGAGCGGAGTGGTGCAGGGTCTGATATAGTGTGTGATTGTGTGTCCGGAGGTGACGGGAGCACGATCAGAGTTGGATTGAGTGCGACCAGAACCGATAGATGGGAAAAAATGAAAGGCTGATTTGCACGGACATAACAGTATCCCCCCTTTACGTTCCTTGCCCTCAAGGGACTGAAGGACAGGGTGAGTAGAGGGATCCGTGGGTGTGGGAAGCCATAACGAAGATTCCGGAGTTGATGTGCAACGACCGGAAGCCTAAAGGCTTTGACGGATGGAGAGGGAACAGCAGGGAGTGCACAGAAAAGGCCGGAAAGATACCGGAGGTGAATTGAAATAAGCCAGAGGGCGTGGGAATCCGGAGAGATAACCGGAATGTTGAATGTTGGAAGTTGAGTTGGAGAATGAAGGAATAGCAGCATCGCTGCAAGCCGAGTTGAATGATGTTGAAGAAGGAATGGGATGTGGAAGGGAAGTAGATGAGGATGGTGGATAGAAGGAGTGAATGTTGGAATTGAAGAGAGAAGTCCAAAAGCGTCTGGAGGGCCGCTGAAAGGACTGAGGAAACCCGGAGTAACTTGATGTTTGACCGGAAATGCGTGGGAAAAAGACCGGCCAAGGTCCGGGCGAGTTTTGGCGACACAAGAAGCGTCCGGAATTCCGGAGCGACAGGATGAAGCCGGAGGGGAAGCAATCCTTTTCAAGGATTACAGCGCCTTCAACAAAGAAGGTCTTGGAAACCACAGAGGTCATCCGTCAAGGATGAAAGGGTGAATCAACTGTGGTTGCATCTGACTCTGGTGTTCAAAGATAGAAGACCAATCCAGTCAAAGACATGGATGATTACGTCGATGCGCAGTGTCAAAGAACTGGCACTGAAGGCACATGGTCAAGCGAGTAGTCCAGGTGATGCCGGAATATTTTCCGGTCAATACCGGAGTACTGAGTGTAGCCGGGAACCCCGAAAGGAACCGGACCAATGAGGGGAGCGATTTGGAAGGGATTAGAGGGAGAGAGGCGGAGGGAAGGGAGTGCAAGACCACATGTAAGAAAACTCGCTAAGAAGAGTTTTTGTTGAAGGGCTCCAAAGAAGTACAGAGGATCGAAAACCACCGGAGGAAATGTCGAAGTTGAAAATAATTTAAACCAAGTCGTCCAGGTCAACCGGAGTTGGGCCAACGGCATTTTGAATGACCGGAGGCAAGAAGCATAAAATCCGATGGGGCAAGAGTGTCAATAGAATGACCAGAGTATCCAACTGAGGACGGGATTGTCCGGGGTGGACACGACAGCGCAATGAAGAGCTGTCACCATGGAGACCAGCCATCAAGGCCGGAAGGGTGAAATCTCCATGGGCACCAACTGTGGCGTCAGGGAGACCACTCAGGGAAGGATAGAACGTTGGTGTGCAGGCCAAGGTGGCACTGATGCATGCGGGTGCTTGATCCTAGGGTGTCCAGAGTTGACCGGAGCTCGGAGAGCCCGGAGAACCGGAGACCGTGGGAAAATTCGACGGAGAAGAATTCAAGTCAGTCCACATGGAAGAAAACCCGCAGGAAGGGTTTTGTAAGAGCTCCAAAAAATACAGAGGGGCGAAAGCCATCGGGAAAAGTTGAATAAATGTTTAAAGTTGTCGGATGGAGGAGGGAGGAGGAGGACATTGATGCGGAGTGTCGGAGCGATGCCAGAGGACCAGATGGGCGACCGGAAACGCACCGGGAAGGAGAATAAAAGGGGCAGATAAAATTTGAGAGCAAAAAATAAAGAACCGATGGAGGGGTGAAGATTCCAAGAACAAGAGGACAATTTGCTGGAGGGATTGACAGCAAAGAAGTCCGGAGACGTCTGGAACATGGGACTGATGTCCAGAGATCAAATTGAGAGTTCCGGAATTTTCGGAGTTTGATTACACAGAGCAAGTGCAACCGGAGGGGAGCAAACAGCGGCGGATGGTGCTGAATGAAACCCGGGAATCAACCTGAGGGATTCCGAAGGACCAGAATTGACTCCGGGACGGGAACAAGGACCGGAGTAGACTCCGAGCAAGGGTCAAGACCCGGAGACTGTTACGGGCAACGGAACAGGTCGAAGGGAGAGGATGAAAATTTTCCAAACGCTGAAACAGCCTTGCCATAGGGTTGGGAAAGGCAAATGAAGAGTTTTGGAGGCAATTTGAAGCAGACATCACAAGCCATAGTCACCAGATACCGGATATGGCCGATGCAAAGCGATAACGCAACCTAGAGCTGTGATGGTGATGTCCAAATTGATCTGAACTCGGACTGAAAAAGGTTCGAAATTTTCGGAGGTGCTCAAAGGATAACAGCGAGCACATTGAAGCTCCCAGCTGAAACCTGAGCATTCCGGAGATACTGCGGGGACTGCAGCAAACAACCGGAGTTAGGAGTAGTTGAGTTCCAGTGGTCCGGGATTAATGGACCGGAAAACAACCGGAGTTCAGCTCCGGAAAAACTGGAGTGGAACCAGGAGGTGGAGTATGAGCAATCCAGCTCCAAGGGGTGCCAATGAGTCGAAAAGAAAGGTGTAGCAAAACCGGAGGGGTGGCAAGAACTCTCTGAAGGCGAGGCAAAAGTTGAGAATGCGGGCTCGGTGGAAGTAATCTGGTTAGGATTCCCCGGTGAGCTCTTATACATTTGTTCAACGAAGCTGTTGCTGCAAGAGAGATTCAAGTCGATAACCGGAATTGAAAACCAACCAATCAACTGGGCGGGATGAACAGGAGGAAGATAAAAAGGGATAAGAACGTAGACCAGAGGTCAGACGTTCCGGAAGAAACCAATCCGAAGAACAACAAAGACAAGGTGTCGAGTTGTCGAAGGATGGTGAAGCGGGGATGCTTCGGGGTATATCCGGAGGCATTTAGCCAAACCGGAGTGGTGCTCGAGAGGAACAAGGCATGTAGCCGAGATTCCGGAAACGAGCGGAGTGACGACCGGAAGAATTGCGAAAGTCTGGAACAGAGGCGCGGTGGAAAGCTATCGATGAAGATGCTTCCGGTGTGCTCTTATCTGTTCAGGTCAAGCGCCGTGGCAACCAGAATGTCGTCCGGAGCGAGGACAAGGCCTGACAAGCCCTAGAACCGGAAAGAACGCCCGAGGACAAAGTCCGGGATTTGGGCGCTGGCATCAAAGCCACAAGATATCCATTGAAGGATCGGGGACTGGTGGTTGTCGCAAGACATGGCGAAGACAGTGATCGGAGTGGAACCGGGGCCAACCGGTAAGAGTCCGGACTGTCCTTCCGTAACCGGAAAGGCCATAACAGGATTCAAGCTTTATGCTTGAGGTGTGCGCGCACAGGGTCAAAGAAGATGTGGGGTAGCGGATTATGTTGCTTTTCAACCTTGCAGCTCAACGGAGCGCGGGCGGTGACATAGCAAGATCCGGGTTTTCCTGCAAGTTCGGAGACGTCGCAGGGGTGACAAGGGATGCAAGTCCTGTGACATTTAGTCGACAGGAAATGATCACCACCAGGGTATAGAGTCCGGATGAACCGGAGATGCGTGGGATGTGAACCGGCGGCAAGCAGGTAATATTCCCGTGATCGTGAGGGTCGTGAGAAAATGGGCCAGACAATAGTCCGGAATCCATCTGGGTCTGCACAGCAGTAACCAGAATGGGTAGAAGTCGTTAGTAATGGATAAATGGAGCAAACAGTGTCTGCAACCACCCGGAACCTCAGAGAGGCGACCGGAGTGGGTAGAAGTCGTGGGAGAAGACTCCGGAATGCACCGGAGTTCACTCCGGGCCGGAGAGGCAACCGGAATGGATGAAAGTCGTGATAGGAAGTCCGGAATTCAACCGGAATACACCCGGGGCCACAAGGGCAGCCGGAGTGCAGCGAAGTCGTAAGGGGTCGTGAGGGAATGAGTGGAAGTGCAAGGATCAATGGATATTGATCACCGGAGTTGTTGTCCGGAATCCAGATACACAAGCACAGCGGTGAGAGGACTATCTGCATGCATGATGACACAGCAAGCAGATGAGGCCAGACAGAGGATCCGAAAAATACTGTTATATCGCTGAGCCAAGAGGGAAGGAATATCCGATCATATGACCGGAGCCGGGCTAAGCCGCGAACCGGAGATGAACGGATGTCTAGATCAGCCACTTCTCGGAACACCACAACTCAGCTAGGGTGACCGACTGACTGGCCTCGGGCTGCGAGATGGGGAAGTGTCCTATGCCAAGGTCCGAGTCGTACGAGCTCGAAGATGGCGACGGGACAGGGATAGCCTGGACCGGAGACACAGGAGTATAACCGGTGTTTGTTGGGTAGTTGTCCAGCGCAGTTCCGGTGTGAACCAGAATGGTTGACATGAAGATGGAGCAAGGGCGGTGCGCCGGAGCGAACTAGAGGCATATCCAAGACACGGGAGACAACCCGGAGTTGAACCGCAGTTGTTGGTATGGCCGAGCGAGGACTCCGGAGTTGTGACCGGAAACCGGAGTGACCGGAGTGACCGGAGTCACAGCAGGGAACCAGAGGGAGACGGGAGCAAGGCCATAGAGGGGGAGACGTCGAGAGGCAATGACCAGAACCTCAAGAGACGATTGGCAACAGTCCATGAGAAGGAAGCATGGATAACTTTTATTTTTCGGATACTGTACAAGATGTAAAGTACCGGTATTTATACTAAGGACAAGTAATTTGTACAAAAGGGAATAAGTAACATGAGGCAATGTGAAGCAACATGAAATGAAGTGAACCGCATGGAAGAAGACACCACCATGCGGGAAAAGGGATGAAGTGGGAATAAGGAATAATAGGAAGTAGGAAAGGGGAAAGGTAGAGCATATGGTTTGATAGATGAACGGATGGATAGAAGAGTGATAAGATGTAAGTGCTATGACATCTGCCTTGAGGCAGATGAAGAAGCGATGGGGAATGATGGGAATGTGATGGAAGCGTGAAGCATATGAAAAGATAACAAGGAGAAGTGATGAGAGCGTTGAAACAATAGATGAGAAGTGATAAGGGATGCATAAATGGAAGAGGAGTTGATAAGGCATAATAGCGAACGTTCCGGGGAGAGTCTGATGACTCCGGTGACTCCGGGTAACTCCGGATTCCGGAGATATGTCCGGAGCGACTGGAACGAGAGCAGGAGTGATGGGGCATAGGTGAATAGCGCATAATTATACCAGATGTTGAACTGGTATGCTGGTAGTCGAGATGAACGAGTTCCAAGGTACTGGTGTTAAGTGTTGGTGGTTTTGGGAGCTCCAGGTCGCCGGAGTGGACACAGTTGCAAGGAATCATTCCGGAGGACGTTGGCAGTCCTTTAGGAGAGTTCCAATGCATGGTGGCAGAGGTCCGAGACGACGTTGGTGAAGAGGAGCTGAACCAAGGAACGTGGAGGACCGGAGTTCGGAGTGATTACATAATCACAGTCCGGAATGTACCAAGGAGTGCGGAGGTGCCACAGCCTGTATCACAGTGAAGGACCAGTGCGAAGTACAGGTGGAATGTTCAGGTAGAATGTTCCGGGGCGATATGGATGAACCGCAGAGAACCGGTCAGGGCTGGATGACTAGTCCAGAGGTTCCGGGATTAACCGGGTTGACCGGAGGGTGAACGAGGGGAGGAGTGAGGCCGGAGTTGGCCAAGTCAGGGGAGTAATGAAAGCGAAGTGGATAATAAGGAAGAAGTACTCAGCATTCCATAATTGGACAAGAGCGGAGTGGTGCAGGGTCTGATATAGTGTGTGATTGTGTGTCCGGAGGTGACGGGAGCACGATCAGAGTTGGATTGAGTGCGACCAGAACCGATAGATGGGAAAAAATGAAAGGCTGATTTGCACGGACATAACAATCACGGTGGAAGTAATTCACTCAGCCGGAGTTATTTCTCATCCACGGAACCATTTTCTCGAACACGAACTGCATTGAACTGGAACTGGAACGGAGCATACACAGTACTGAGTAAACTAAGGGACCTACGAGAGACGAGGAGGGTTAATCGGGGCAACTGGATATTAAGAAAATAAGATCGCACCTTTATCAAGCAGAAATTATCTGAATCAGGCCCAGCCGGAGAGCGAGGGCCTGGTTGAGCTCCATCGGCGAGTAGAGTGCTGTTGGTGCAACCCACATAGCGGCCCTTGGTGATGGCGTACCACCTCTCGCCGTTGTCGGGAATGACCTGGAGAGGGCCGCCGGGAACAATACCGTGCATTAGTGAGGATTTGAAGGAAGACTTGGAAAAAGAAATACGAGCCTGAGGTCGGAGCCGGAGAGGGTTGAGGGGGCAATCCCGCAGCGGTGGCAAGGGCGTTGGCCACAAGGCTGAGCATGCTATACGCTTGAGCGGCAGAGCCCGGGACCTGCGCCACACCCGACGCTGAAAAGACCAATGTTAGTGAACGAATGGAGGACGACGCGAATGGGGATCATACCGAGGGCGTCAGGGACAGGGACGGTAGCAGCATCGGTGTCGAGGTCGACAGAGGGCGCCTCCACACCCTCAGTGGAAGTGAACTGGGTCATAGTGCTGGGTGGCGACTCGGAGAAGTTGGTTGGGGATCAAGAGGTCAGAGCGAACTTGGGTGAAGCGAGTTCTTAAAGGAGTGAGCGCAAACCATGTAGGATAAAACACGGAGCTAGCCAAGGTGGGCCTGAGGCCCAGGCGGGGATATTGCACGGCTAAAGTGGTTGTCGCTTAAGAAAACAGTTTAAAGGCGTAGTGCGAATCAGGGAAAATACCCGGACCTACACATAGTCAGGCTAGCGCCGCAAAAAAAAAGAAAACTTGCCCACCTGAATCCTCAATCGTCTATTGAAGCCGTTGAAGTAAGTCCTTCGTGCCTTGTTTTTATTCTGAGAGCTTACCACGCAAACAGAATGGGCAAACGAAAACGCGCGCGTAAACCTAAAGAGGATCGAGAAAATCTTGAAAATTGGGCTGAGGGTGCGCGCGAGACCATACTCCAACCCTACCTCGAGCGCTACGCCGATGCTTGCAAACTTGGCTGGCGGTACGAACGCAAAGTCCACCGACATGTCTGCAACGAATATCACGCCCTCATCAGCTGGAGGCTCAAGGATCACGAAGAACCAGACTTACCTCTGCTGCCATTCGATCCCAACGCTCGCCTCCTGCCCGACAAAAAACTCGACTATGAGGAGACGCAGAAGAGGGCGAGGCGGATCAAGTTACTTGACAAGGTAGGTGCTCACTGCGATCAGCGATCAAATTAATTAACTCCCTTGGCAGCGCATTCGGCGTTGGCCGAAATACCGCGTTACAAAACTTCGAAAGCATGTCCGCACACGAATCGACTCTCACCGCGATCCTTGGTCTGTCTTCCTGGCTCAACTCTCCAAGATCCACGCCCCCCCCAAAGCTCGACAAGCGTACCAGCAGTACATGAAAGAGGTGTACGCAACCGCAATCGAGCCAACTGTGTGACAACGCTGGGCCGAGACGGGAGGTACTGGTGCTAGCGTTCCTACCGAAGAGCCTCCCGTCAACTTCTGGGCGTCAATTGCGCGGGAACTCTTTGCTGCGCTGCCGCAGGACACCAGAGACGGATACGCGGCTCGTGCGAAGGGGCAGGCTCACGCTAACCGGGAGGCGTACCAGAAGGCCCTGAAGCAGCCGCTGTCTACAGCCCCGAAGGATCGTCAGCCGTAAGTCCATTTGTTATATGTCGTCAAGAAACTTACCCATTGACCATCTCGTTTCAATAGCGCCATCGACAATCTCGGGCCGTTTATCACGCCAATTCTCCAGGGAATACACGAACGAACAGGCTTACACTCCATCATCATCTTGGGTGGCCCAATTCCACAGTACGGGGGCGATTTACGTACTGTTCAGTGAGTTTTCCTATCGTCTGTCCTTAGCCGTCCCCCCTACACGCTGAACTGATGCGCGATCTTCCCTTAGTGTCTCCTATGGACGCAATCGTACCGCTGTCGGGTCTCACTTCCCTCAGTGGGCGAAAACTCGTTTCAATCCGGTGCTCGGTCTCATGAAGGAATATCTGGAGACGGTTTTCAGTGCGAATCATAACGACATCCTATTTCATATGC
Organism: Mycena alexandri; assembly: GCA_029233265.1. NCBI lineage: Eukaryota > Fungi > Basidiomycota > Agaricomycetes > Agaricales > Mycenaceae > Mycena > Mycena alexandri. The sequence goes on from JARJCM010000160.1 coordinate 69,789, forward strand.
GTGAAGCTAAAGAGTATATTCCACTAGGTCCGCAAGACCGCCTTGACGCTGTGTTACCTACTAGGGCCGGAACTTCCGCTGCCGGACCTCTCGATGGCGCCAAGTTTACCATGGACCCCAGCTCAGACAGTGAGTCGGACTCGGAGTCTGAGTCTGACTCTGACTCCTCTGACGACGGCTCGGAGCTCGAGGAGGCTGGGCGTCCGCGCAAGAAAAGCAAGGTCGCTGCTGGACAGCGGCCCATCGCTGAAAAGCGGCCCAAGATGCCCAATGTCTTGGCCGCCGTCGGGAACACCTCCAGCGGTAGCAGGGGCAAGGGCAAGGGCAAAAAGTCGAGCAAGAAGGCCCGTGCTGCACAGTCGTTTGACGACGCTCCCGCTCCTGTACCCCCCCCCACCCACCGAGGGAGGGGCCTTCATGACAGTGTTTACTCCGGCCACAGGCGGCTCCAGGCCTCATTCCAGGAGGGCGCTCCCCGCTTTTTCGGGGCCATCAACAACGCCTTCAGTAACAGCTCCCTCAATGGCACGCTCAGCTCCCTCGAACGCTCGTTCACCAGGGCACTTGGTGGGGTGGGCACCATCGACCCTGCGTCCGCCACCATCAACCCCTCATTCCTGATGCTTCGGCCCGATGTAGGGACTGTACCTATATTACAATACAGCAGATAGATAGCATATACCGTGTTGCATTATGGTGGGCCTCTTACCAATAGGCCAACTATACCCACAATGCATTGCGTCCATTGACACGGCGGCACCTCCAAATCCGGCTGCCCGGGGGAAAAAATTGGTTTTTTTGCCCTCAGATTGCCCCCATTTGGCGTTCTTTCGGACCTTTCTTTCACAATCATTTTCCACATTGATGGGCGCCCTTCATCCGTTCGGATTCCCGTTGCTTTTGATGCGGTGGAGATGACATGATATCGGGCTCTCGGCTATACCTTTGATTATCTACACATCATTATCGTCCCGCTTACCGCTGACCGTGGCCATCACCCTTCCTCAATTGCCATCACTCACCCTCGCTTTGACCGACTACTCATCAAATATTGCTTCCCCTCCCGCCCTTGTCTTCCTACCTGGAGCCCATCTCCGCCGCGGAGTTCTATCTATCTCCATTCCCACGATACGAAAATTGCAGAATAAACAAAAGAAAAAAAAGAACAATATGCATATCCCGCGCCGCAATTGATACTCCTCTTTTCCCTCATACACCTACCTTTTGCTCTGCTTCACTCTATCTCACTCTCCGTTCTCTGCTTTGCAACGTCACTGAATTCAGAATTAGATCTGTCAGATATGTGTGTGTGTTACGTTATGTCACGTGTGTGCACCCGCTTCTAATCCTAAGTCCGTCTTCGCCCTCCCCCTTACTTCTTCTCGTCCCGCAGGCTCACAACTAGGTTCAAAGCAACAACAAACGGTCGTCATTCGTTCATTCCACATTTCCACCGCCCTTCTTTGTCTACCTGCACGCAAAAGTCAGGGAGCGCGGTTTAGGCCTCGCTTTCTCCGTCGTCCTTGGTCTTTCCCCTTCGCTGCCCTATCTCGCAGGATGCGCCCTCCGCCTTCCTGGCTGTATAGTACGCTCATTAGCTCTGTCAACCAAATCCACATCGATTTCTTTACCCAGCATTCGATCTTGTCCTGCGAGGGGCCGGCGCGCCTTCCGATTGCTGACTCTTTTTTGCTTTTCGCGACTTCCGCTTCTCGCTCTCATCCTTCCTATTCATGGTAAGTAGAATTATTCTCTGTCTGACTCTTCATTGTGGTCGACCGCTTACCCGTCCCCCCTAGCTCCCTCTTTGCTCTCGTCATTCTTCGCATTCTGCCTGCTCCGCTTTCCGCGGTCGTTCGCCCTAACGATGGTAAGCATCTCGGCTTTTCTGGCCTTCAACACTTACCCGTCTCCATCTCCGTCCCCACTAGCTCCCGCTCTGGCTCGTTTCCGTTTTGTTCCTGCTTTTGGCGCTCTAATGTGAATAGCGTAAGTCCTCCACCCTGAATGCGTGTTAAATTACTCACAAGCCTATCTCCCCCGAGTCCATGAGCTCGTCCAGCACCCAGGTAATGTCCTCGACTGCCGCTATCCACTCCCCCCACTCAGGGCCATCGCGCTTCTTCAGCAGCTTATCGCCCCACCAAGACAGCACCCCCATTACCTGTAACAAGCCGTTCGTTCCGTGCATTGCCACCATCCCGCTCCAGTCCGCGCTCTCTGGCCTCGACAGCGTCGTCCCTATGAGTACCCGCTCCGGCGGCTGCAGGGACGTGTACCAGGTCCACCAACGACCCACGAACGACTCGTGGTCGTCACGCGTCCCCACCAACAATATCGAGGGCAGCAGGTACCACTTGCGGCCCCGCTGCAGCCACATCCCCACCTCTGCTGGCCGCTTTGCCCTCGCCATCTGACAAGATCCCTCCTCGAAGCCCCACACGCCTTCGAAGTCGAAGAACTTGCTCACACACTCTCCCCACTCGATTCCCAGGGCCTTCCCCCGCTCGAAGGCCGCGTGGACTTTCCCTAGCTCCTCCGTCCACTCGCCTCGGTCCCCGCGCTGCCACCAGGCTTCAATCTCCTCTCGGGTCTCCGCGTCTACGTCCGGCCCATACACGTCGTCATCCGGTCGCGCCCCCTCTGTGTCGCTGTTCCCGTCTCCCGCCCCGTCTCCCTCCTCCCCTCCTTCTCTGCCCTCCAGCTCAATGTCTCTGTTTTGCGATGACCCCTCGGGTGCGCGCGCGCACCTCGTCGGTTCAGCCGCGTCGTCGCTGTTTCCCCCTCCCCCACCCGCACCCTCATTGCCCGACGCTCGCGCCGCACGGCCTCCCGTGCTCGCTTCTCCTCGTGCCGGTGGTGGCTGTGCTGACGAGCGCGATCTCCCGCTTGGGCCTGCTTCATCCTCCGTCGATCCTCCTACTACACGCGCCCGACACTCCGCGTCCGCTTAATATACTTGTCAGAGCCCGTTATTTAATTGTTGAATAAAAATCCTCACAAAAACATTCCCTGCCGAAATTGCACATAATCCGTTCGACCTCTTGGAACCCCAGCCAGTCGAACTCTGGCCAGTTCTGCGGCGCTAAGCCCTTCGTTTTTCCTGCGTGCACACTAGCGGACACGTCTGTCAGCGCTGTCACCTATAATTAAAGAAACTTCTTACCTCTGCATCATCACCCTTCCACCACGTTTCCCCACTGGACCGCACAGTAACATCGTCGCACACATTCCAAATCGTTGCTGGATGGCGTCGACAAAGGGCTGTAGATAATACGCCGCATTATCCAGGGTTCTAGACTCATCAAGGTTAGATCTTGCACGCCCATAAACGCCCACACGACTTACGCAGCTATCTCGTCAGGCGTTCTCGTCGGGCTATCCGCCATCGACTGCTCCCACGCCTCCAAACTCTCCACGTACTCTCGCTCCAGCGCCACCTCACATTCTTTTTGAAACTCCAGCGTCTCCTCCTCCCAAACCTCCTTCGTCACCTTACTGATGATGTCTATCACCTTAGGCGCCGGGGATCTCTCGAGCTCAGCTCGCCTCTTCAACGCCATTATGCGAGCGTCCGCTCGCGGTTTCACGCGCGTGTCGTAGAACTTGCGTGAATAGAAGTGAGTAAGTTGCCCGCGCATCGGTTTCGCAGGCGCGCCATCCAGAACTCCGGTAAACAATTCGGTAAATGCGGTCTTGTTGCTTTTCAGCAGCGACCCGTATGCCAGTCGATACCACTGGCCAATGCGCTGATTTTATCTTCGTCAATATCAATCTCGTGTTCTTCGCACTTTGTACTCACCCCTCGCAGTGTCTTCTGGTACTTTTCACGGAAGGTGTTCTCCTCTGTCACCCTCTCGTGAATGACCTCGTCCGCCGCGGAGTCAGGCGGGTCCTCAATGTCCACTTCGAAGTCCTCGTCGTCCGCCAGCTGGTAGCCGTATTTTTTGAGATATAACTTCATCATCTTGGTGTAAAAGGCTCCCGCCCTCCCGGCCTCCGCTTCCCGTAGCCACTGGTCCTTCCGCTTGGAAAAAAAAGCCAGTTTCGTGCCCCAAACCCACGACAGCCGCCCCGGAGCCGCTTTCTCCTCGCCTTTCTTGTGACGAGGCCTTTTCTCCTTAACCCACTTCACGATCTTCGGTCGGTCAGTGTTACGCGCTTGCGGCGCGTTGTCCTGATTCGGACAGGGGTTACTCTGTTTACATACCCAGTGGTTGTGTTTGACTTGCAGGGCGTAGGAGGCAGTATTTATTTGTAGGATCAGTGATGTGGGACGACACTTTTTACCTTACTCTTGTACACACAAAACATCGCACTACAACAATATCATTTGTTCTGGTGTAGTTGTGTGCTGAGAGTTTCAAAGGTCTAAGAGCCCTTTACACTTTTTTACACCTTACTCGGATATTCGAGTAAGCGCGGTGTAAGTCTCGCATCGCGAGACTTCGTACATAGTAAAAACTTACCTACCTTTCTTTCGTTCTGTTACGTGCCATGGCTGGCCGTAAGTCTGCTGCAAAGCAGAGAAGGAATAAAAAAAGACGCGAGCTGAAAGGTTCGCGCGATGCGTCCGATCTTTCGCCAATCGTCGAGCCCGATGAAGGCGAGGAATCGGGTGCAGAGTTGGCAACGGCCCATTCATCCACGGCGATCAAAATCGACAACGGAGGTTCTCCCGCGTCGATCGTGGAGATCGAGGGCAATCGGGGATTATCGTTAAGCGGTATCGGCGCCGATTCGTCGGCACTGTCAACGCTTAACCCCGAGATGTCGTCTGATCTTCCCTCGCTCACACCGTCCATGGAGGAGCTCGAATTCTTCCACGCGTTACAGTCAAGCCGCAGCGCGGGGTTGCAAGAAGCTGTGATTATCAATACAGACCAGACCAACAACAGTAAGAAGAAATCGAGACCCGTAGTAATCGAAGAGGTGGATGACGAGGATGACCCGCTGAGTGTGCGAGAACGAAGGAGACGAGAGAGAACCAAGGATAGCAAGGAAGTGAGTGCTTCGATTGGCGCGGCATCCACTCCCTCCATAAATTCTCCATCTCGGTCCCCTGCTCGCTCGACAAATTCGCCCCGCACCATCCCTTCTGTTAATGTTTCGGCTGGTGAGAACCATGGTGGAAGAAAGCTTGAGATGTTGTTCTCAAAGCTCCCCACCACACCGAGTTCGCCACCGCTCCAGTCGTTGATCGGAGCAGGTGGAACTTCGGGCGATCTTGTTAACGGATGGACACCTTTGTCCATCAACTCGTTATTGGATGAGTATGCCGTTGGGGGTGCACTCAACGAGACAGAGACACAGCGGCGCCGTGTCGGTAAAGCGCGCGCTGTCGCACGATCCGGGAATACGGATAGCTCCACGTCAGAGAGTCTAACGGACTCAGATGATGAGGAGACTCGAGAGCGCAAACGACTGACGCGTCTCGCGGATATGCGCCAGCGTATCGAACGAGAGCGAGTCGACCGCGCTAACAGAGTGAATTCGGAGGAGTATCAAATTGCGCGCCAGGAGGCGGCAATTGCTCTTCGTAGATTACAAGAGTTCCGAATTGAAGATGATCGTATTTTTGCTACAGAACTCGAAGCTAAGTTCGCAGCCGAAGATGCGGACAATGAGTTTGCAAATAAGTTGGCTCAGTCCGACAGAGCTCACGTGGATCAGATTCAGCGTGAAGCTAAGAAACGAGAGAGTGCTGCTAAGAAATTAGCAAATACTGCAGTTCGGCTGCCTGGAATATCTATTCCGGCACCAGCTCCAGCATCACCACGACTCACTCACGACTTTAATAGTCGAATAATATTGCAGCGATATCGTATTCAAGAATTGATGAAGACTGGGAGATCAGGAATTCCTGATCAAGGTATTGACTGGGATGCAGATGGCAAGGCAATGGAAATTGCGCCTGCACGCAGTCGAGGTAGCTCGGTTGGCACCCGGGGAGGACGCAAAGTGGCGTCGCCGAAAGTGAAAGATGCGCGAGTAGACCTCGCGCCCGCTCCTGCGCCATCGCCGAAGGATTTAACGCCGAAAAAGGAGAATAGTAAAAGCTCCATTCATATGGGCCGAGTAGCTAGTCAGCAGGACATTAAACCTGCTGGCCTCGGTATCTATCTGCGCTCAGGTACAGCACCTGGTCAATCAAAGCCTAAGAAACCGAAGCACGAGTCTTCAGACTCTTCTAGCTCGTCGAGTTCATCTGGGGACGCAAGTTCGTCGCCGTCCGACAGCTCAGACGATTCAAGCTCCAGTGACTCTGAGAAATCGGAGTCGGATAGCGGATATTCTTCAAGTGATTCTGATAATGAAAAGAAGAAGAACGCTAACTCCAGAAAAGGAGGAGGTCATGGGGGAGGATCGAGTGGATCCTCCAGCAGTTCATCGTCGGGGTCATCAGATAGTGGTGGCAGTTCGGACAGCGAGTCCAGTAAGTCATCGAAGGGACCAGCGCGGACACCGCGTAAACGTCCCAACGAGTCGGATCGTAAACATAAGCGGCGCCGCCGCAGGAATGCGCGGCGCAAACATCATTCACATGGGCACCGTGATCGGCACTACACCGTCGAACCGGGAGATCCTATTAGCTCGGGATTGCCCGCTAAGAAAATGCGAAAATGGAGAAAGTCTCTCCATTATCATTATGAAAAGATGATGAAAGATACACTTAGCAAAAAGTCGAAAGTACCTGCGGTGTTTGAGGATAGCCGTAATGTTAAATTTCCATCTCCACCAACGTACAATGGTACTGGAGGAATCGATAAATTCGATGAGCATTTTAATGGAATTTGTCGATGGATGGAGCTTCATGGAATGGGAGGCAAGAAAAATGACCATAAGCGACTTCTCGCGCATGGATTTTATTTGCAAGGAGCTGCAAAAGATTGGTATGAGAATCAAGTTGTGGGACTGTATCGTTCACAGAAACACTGGACTCACAAAGAATTCGTCTTGGGAATGTTTGATCGATTCATTGATACTTCTTGTGTTCAGCAAGCGACGGAGCAGTTTTGGACTGCAAAGTACTCAGCTGAACTTGGTATAATGGGATTCTACCATGAGTTGGATACGGCGGCACGTCGTATGATTAAACGACCGGACTCATACACTTTTAAGACTGAATTGATGACTAGGATGCCGTCTGCAATGGCGTCAGAGTTAATTGCTCGAAATGTTACAGCCGAGCAGGCCAGCATCCGTACGATCATGGAGTGTGCTTCGAACTACGAATGGCATAAGAGCGTCGGTAAACGTTATTCGCGGCACCGCGAACGACGAAATAATGGGGATTCGTCTGCTAAACCGAAAGAGCGCATGGCCATGGGTCGGCGCGATGGTCCCGGTATTAATGGCGCTAAATTGGTGCACGTTAGTCGGGAGAAATTGGAAAATGATACACGGTACAGAAATTATCGGCGCGCGAATGTGAATGTTATCCCTCGAGATACACGACCTGGAGGTCGTGATGGGGGAGGAAGAGGAAATGGTCAAAATAATGGCCAGAATTCACGTCCACCGCAGGCGAGTGGATCCAAACCAGTCGCTTGTTATAATTGTGGTGGACCACACTATAAGAATGAATGCCCGCAAAATAAGCGGAATGGGCAGATGGTGTTTGCGGGCCGGGAAGTACAAAATGAGGACACCGAAGAGAGTCCACCAAAGGTGGACCAGAGAGCTGAGGAAGAGGCAGCACCGAGAGAGCAGTTCCGACAAATGGCGGACGAGGCAGTAGCAGAAGAAGAAGGACAGGAGTATGCTTCAGAGTTTACTTACGCATATCAGTCGGAGTATTCTTCGTACTCGGACGATGAGCGATGCGCTCATATTCGAGAGAATGATTATGATATGCCATGGGTACAATTTGTCAGTGACTCTGAATATGAGGATGAGAGCAGTGATAATTACACTGTTTGGGATGAAGATATGGAGGCCGATTATGAATCGGTCGATGGGGAAACTCCTGAATTGCAGGAGGTTAGTGACTCGGAAGAGGAGGATTGTGATGACTCAATGTCCGACGTGTTCGTAGCAGACGCTGATCCCAAAAAGGGAGGTGATGAGTTTGCGGGACATGCAGAATCGAATCCGGAATGGAAACATACCAGGACCGAGTCAGGACTATTCGAGGTATGCAATGACAACTCCGAAGATGAGCAGGGGCAGAAGCGGAAGCCCGGGGCTAGAACCCGTAAAACACAGGCGCCTCAAAGAGAGCGTACAATGACAGAGTTGGGATTGTACGAGCTGTGCGATGATTATTCGGACGAGGAATTCATCGTGGAAGAAGACATTGATCTTCTGGCTAGAGAGATGGCATTGTTTCATATGGTCTCCGGAGATCGTGAGGCAACTTGCGAATATTTTGCAGCGGGCCAGGAACGGTTGTCGGAGAAAGGCGCCGACTCGAAATCAAGTGGAAAACGAATTTTCTTGAAGCGTTCGAAGCAAATGCAGGCACGCCCTGCGCGTACCAAAGCCGAGAACTTTTGTTTGACCTCATATGTGAAAGTTAACGGAAAGTCGGCTTCCACATTATTTGATTCTGGATGCACGACGGAAGCAATAAGTCCGGAATTTGCATGCGCTACCGGGATACGAGTGTTTCCATTGAAATCAGAAGTTACCCTTCAGCTTGGAACAGCCGGTAGCCGATCCAAAATTCATCATGGCACGATCGCCGCGATTGAATATGACGATATCAAGTCGGAGGAGTACTTGGATATCGTGAACTTAGACCAGTTTGATTTGATAATTGGCACCAAGTTCATGCGAAAGCACAAAATGTGCTTAGATTTTCAATTTGATACCATTAGGGTCGCAGGAGTTCCGAGTGCTACGTTGTCATCAAGAGATGAGTGTTCGGAGGTTGAGCGGCGAAATGCAGCTCGACGAGTAGAGCGAGCGACAACTGAATGACTTGCAGAGTCAGGAGTATCGGTTCCGGCTCCTACGAGTACTCAACGTGCGGAACCAGCACGATCACGCTGTGGGTCCACCAGCAACGGACAAGTTACGTGGGTAGAAGTACCTGATGAGGAAACATTTGCTGAGATGGGAAGGTGTACACTTTCCCCTGATATGCCTGTATTTTTGGAAGATGGAATGGAGATCACCAGCAAGGATGGTGAGAAATTTCCGGAGTTAATCATGGAATTCTTGCGTATGAGGTTCCCGGATATGCACTCAAACGAACAAGCACAGCAACGAATTTTGGCTGAAAAAGCAGCTAAGACTAAATGTGCGCAGGAGGAGACTGCAAAGATGTCAGTCTCGCTAGAGCCTGAAATAAAGGAGCATTTTAGTAAGATGTTCCGTGCAGCAACGGACATTCACGTTCAAGAAATTAAAGACGGAAAACTTACGTTTACGGAGGAGGATATCCCTAAATTGCGGGATCGCTGGATGGAGATCAGCACGGATATTATGTCGGGAGTGCCCGAACGAATGCCGCCAATGCGTGCGGTTAATCATCGAATTCCTCTCATTGATGAAGAGTTGTTGTATCATTATCATCTCCCGCGGTGTCCCGATGCCATGAAGGCACAGTTGAGCGAAAAAATTCAGCGATACACTCGCGCTGGTTGGTGGGAGCCAGTACAAACCAATCAGGCTGCACCCATGTTGTGCATTCCAAAGAAGACTGGGCTGTTACGAACGGCGATCGATTGTCGTAAACGGAACAGTAACACCAAGAAAGATGTTACTCCTTTCCCAGACCAAGACGAAATTCGCCTTGATTGTGCTCGCGCAAAGTATCGGTCAAAAATTGATATGTCCGATGCATATGAGCAGATTCGCATTGTGGCGGAAGATGTATGGAAGACCGCGTTTGCAACGGTCTATGGAACCTATGTCAGTCATACCATGCAAATCGGAGATTGCAATGCACCGGCAACGTTCCAGCGAATTATGACAACGGCGTTTCAACAGTTTATTGGACGTTTCGTTCACGTATATTTGGATGATATTTTCATATACTCGAATTCGATTGAGGATCATGAAATTCACCTCAGTAAAGTATTTGATACTTTGAGGAAGAATGAGTTTTACCTCAAGAAAGAGAAGTGTGAGTTATACGCGGAGCGTATGGACTTCTTGGGACATCTGATTGATAATCGGGGCCTTCACGCTGATGCAGACAAAATGCAGCGAATCAGGGAGTGGAGAACTCCCCGCAGCTATCTCGATATTCAGAGGTTCCTCGGGTTGGTGCAATATCTTGCCCAATTTTTACCGGACATTACCACTTATACTGGTCCATTAGCGGCCATGACTAGAAATGGGGCTCCGTTTGCATGGCGACCTATTCATCAGGCCTGTTTTGAGGCCATTAAACTGATTTGTTGTAAACACTGGGCGCATACAGTCAATTACTGAGCTGGTAAATAGCAGGCAAAATTGAAGGAAATACATTATTTTCCTATCAAAAGCTCATTATTTACACGGCCTGGAGAAAGCTGAGTAAATTTGTTATTTACAGTCTAATTTCATGGCAATTGCCTGCTATGCAAATAGCTTATAATCTCCACGTTTACCTTACAATTGATCATAAATTACAGGGTGTGCAAATGCTAAATTTACCTGCTGTGTAAATACTCTGTAAATTGAAATGCCAAACAAGCAAACACCTTCCATAAATAGTAAGAATAAATTACCAAACGTAGCAATTATTTCCCTCACATCAGCACCTGACTTGTGAATCCTATCCTAGGATTGTGTGAATCCTACTCTCCTTGACTTAGAACCTGGACACTCAGGATAAAACCATGGTGCTGAGCACAGCTTCAAATGATACAGATAATATCTTTACTACATGCAAAACAGGTGGACTATTTCTTGAGATATGGTGATTGATGTCTGGTGTCCTCATCATGTCCAACATCAGGAAAACCAGCTGAGATGTCCTATCTAACAGTGGCCAGCACTCTGAAGTGCTCCACGGTGGGCCATAGATACATCATAGCCACATTTTGCTATGCAGCACTGTCAAGACACCTCTGGTGTTCCTGATGAATACAGGGGATGTTACTCATGGGTTGACCTTTTCCCAACTCAAATCAACTCACATTCTGCTTGCAAAGGCCCTGGTCAAAGGGAGAAAAGTCAAATACCCAAATGTTGATTGATATTAGTCAGCTAAGAAATCTTTAGCTGGCTAATCATGCTGCAATCCTACTGGCAGTATCACAGCCAGTATCATCACTATGAAAGTGTTGATATGCATAAGAGAAAACTACTCCAAGTCTTATTGTGATGTTGTGTTCTAGAACTATGTAAAAAAGACCAAACTGACATTTGGGTCACGTGGAGCTAGAATTCCGTGCTGGATACATGTGATCTTTGACAATAATTCTAGTCCAGGAATAAGCCGGGATCATGGGGCTCAAAGTTCAATCCTCACAGAGAGCACTTTTTGTTTCTATCAAGACATTATTTTTGAGCATTGGTGATTCATTATGGACTCTAAAACAGCAGCTGCACATCTCAGACTTTTGGGATCTATCTAGTAGGCATCCAGGAAAAGAGACTAGAGAGAAAAGAAATGATTCCTAAAAAGGAAAGAAGTGGGTGCGATAATGAGTTGGTTGAATGGCTTACTTAATCGGACCAACTCATTATCGCACCCACTTCTTGCCTTTTTGGGAAGCCTTTCTTTTCTCTACAGTCTTCTCCTAGATGCCTACTGAACAGAATCTCAGGGTATACAACTGACATTATAGTCCATAATGGGTGGTCAATCCTTCAGAAAAGCTCAAACATGTATACTGGACAGAAAAAAAAGAAATACTCCCAGTGAGGATTGAACTTCAAGCTATGTGATCATGGCTTATTCTCGGCCCAAAACTATTGTAGAAGTTGAAAAGATTCAGCTCATGCATCATGGCTGTTGATACCAACTGTCAGTAGGTCTGAACCTGCGCTGATAGCTGATACAAACTGATCCAGGTGATCCTTGCACAGCAGATCCATATCTGTGCCCACTACACCTTCGTTTTAATTATTCTGGTCCGTTTCCCTGAACTTTTCTCAATACCAAGAAGGTGAATACAAGTCGGAGTAATGTTTGGGTTATCTGAAGGCAATTTGCAAAGAATTGAGATGAAGCGGAGGCCATTTTCAATAAGTAGGCCATCGACTCGGACAATGGAGTCCATCATAATACCAGTACCTTCAGTTGCGCCAACGTGGGCTTACTGCAGTTCTCCCAGTTCATACACACCAGGAGTACATCATGATCAAGACCAATATAAATCATCAGGATTTTAGGATGAGCGGCAAGACATATATATCCACCACATGAACACTGGAAGAACATGGATTTTGAAAAGTGTGCATGTTGATGGAATGCCCAAATGAACTTTCAGTCTTGAACAATTACTGACTTCCAATCTACCTCTAGTGTAAACTTCCTCAGTATCTCAGAGCCCACCACAAAAAGACAATTCTATGGTCTTCGGAGCGGTCTACACTCGCCGCGGGAGCAAACTTTGCTGCCCAAAAAGAGTTCCTTGAAATTCTCAATTCTGAAGACAACCTTGTGGATGTTCTCCCCGCAATCGCACTCACCACTATTCCTGATGGAGAGCATGATGTTTCCAGTCTCTGGTGAGTAGTGCACAATGCAGATCAATCTGATATTGCTTTACTCACTACATCTGGCATTATCTATTCCCATGTCCTTTGACTTGTTGACTGGACAACTACAGCACAACAGTGACCAGTTGGACTCCCACTCACGGAATTTGAACCCAATACCTTTGTTCCAGTTGGGTTCAGGAGCCCAAATGAAGTACCACCTCCATTTAATCCCAACAAGGACTTTGACTCTCCCACCTTTGTGCACCCGGCCACGGCACCGACACCACACCAAATTGAACATCAATCGCTTCTGCCTGGCGCCTCTTCACCAGAGGCCAGGACATCCAAATCTACGAAACATTGTGCATGTGTGTGAAGGCATTTTGCTTCCAACGACACAAGTGTCCGGGCAGATCCAAAATGCTTAACATCTTCACATGGTATCCGGGGACAGAGTACGAATTGAAAAGGATGTTATACCAACATACTGGGCACAACAATCACTGTCTTACATGTCTCTCATCATTTTGAGACTTAATATTCCTTCCGTTATTCTTTGAATTCCTCTGCACATGGGGGAAAAGAAAGATGTATTCGAAAGGAGTTATTTGAGTCATAGCAATCCTATCTCTATAGACTAGTTTTTCTCTCTCACAATGAAAATTAGAAATTCTGTTGGAAAGAACTCAAGGACTTAGGTATGAAGATGTGTCGTGCACAGCCAATTTTTCAGTTTCCAAGTTGAGATTTGAGTTTTGCCACATAACAGGACTCAAGATAAAATAAGGAACTGTCTATTGGGACTTGTGCAACTGCAAGAGACGAGACACGTCGTGGACGCGTTGCAGGACAATTTTCTGATGTTGATTGGCAGCGGCGATCAAACTTTCTTGAAAACGCATTGGCTAGTCCTATAACATTCTGGGATAATAGCTCCGAAGGGTGTAGGTCTTGAAAGTGGTGATAATCAGCGGAACACCGGCATTCAATAGTCCAATCAAGATTCATAAATTCATTTTTTCCCATTGCAAAGCAATCTAGGACCCAGGTTTTGGTGCAGATAATTAGTTTGTAGGTCTCTCAATCTCTCTTTTCCCTCTTTTTCTTCTCTTTTTCAACTTGTAAAAAAACACCCCCGTCCACAGCAATAAGCCAAGGACCAAGGATTCACCCAACAGGATTGCAGCATGATTAGCCAGCTAAAGATTTCTTAGCTGACTAATATCAATCAACATTTGGGTATTTGACTTTTCTCCCTTTGACCAGGGCCTTTGCAAGCAGAATGTGAGTTGATTTGAGTTGGGAAAAGGTCAACCCATGAGTAACATCCCCTGTATTCATCAGGAACACCAGAGGTGTCTTGACAGTGCTGCATAGCAAAATGTGGCTATGATGTATCTATGGCCCACCGTGGAGCACTTCAGAGTGCTGGCCACTGTTAGATAGGACATCTCAGCTGGTTTTCCTGATGTTGGACATGATGAGGACACCAGACATCAATCACCATATCTCAAGAAATAGTCCACCTGTTTTGCATGTAGTAAAGATATTATCTGTATCATTTGAAGCTGTGCTCAGCACCATGGTTTTATCCTGAGTGTCCAGGTTCTAAGTCAAGGAGAGTAGGATTCACACAATCCTAGGATAGGATTCACAAGTCAGGTGCTGATGTGAGGGAAATAATTGCTACGTTTGGTAATTTATTCTTACTATTTATGGAAGGTGTTTGCTTGTTTGGCATTTCAATTTACAGAGTATTTACACAGCAGGTAAATTTAGCATTTGCACACCCTGTAATTTATGATCAATTGTAAGGTAAACGTGGAGATTATAAGCTATTTGCATAGCAGGCAATTGCCATGAAATTAGACTGTAAATAACAAATTTACTCAGCTTTTTCCAGGCCGTGTAAATAATGAGCTTTTGATAGGAAAATAGTGTATTTCCTTCAATTTTGCCTGCTATTTACCACCTTAGTAATTGACTGTATGCGCCCAGTGAAAACGGCCATACTTCGCCCAATAGATGCGACCATAGACGAACCAATTTGGGTTATCTGTGACGCGTCAGTATCCGGAATCGGGGCAATGTATGGGCAAGGGCCCACCTGGCAGACTTGTCGGCCAGCGGGGTTTATGTCGAAGAAGTTTACTTCTGCTCAGCATAATTATCGAGTGTTTGAATTGGAAACACTTGCAATTTTAGAAGCACTGTTAAAATGGGAAGATAAGTTAATGGGCTACAGAATTCATGTGGTGACCGACCACAAAGCACTTGAATTTTTTCAGACTCAGAAGAAAATGTCTGGTCGTCAGACTCGATGGATGGAATATTTATCACGCTTTGATTTCGATATTCGGTATATTAAAGGCGAGCTGAATAAAGGCGCTGACTGCTTGTCGCGGTATTATGAGAATGATACTTGGGAGGATGTTCATGACGTATCGGAATATGTCAATGCGGATGTGCGGCTGGATCCAGATCATGAGGATATACCTGGGGATCGGGCTCAAGAAATAGAGCAGATGCGAGCGATGGGAGTCCGTCGCAGCACACGGCTTCAGAACCAAATTGAGTCACGAGATGTTGAGGTGGCCGAATTGGAAGCCGCCGCTGAACCAGAGTTGCCTCAGACGGTGGCACCGGAGATCACAATTAATCCTACGGTTTTTGAGTCACGTACCCGACAGGATACGATTCCAGCGGAGCCTATTCTCGAAGATTCAGTACTTCGAGCAGTGCGGGAAGGATACACCACAGATGTGTTCTTCAGTAAAATAATGGCACGACCCGCCGATTTCAGTGCGTTCAAAGTCCGCGACGGATTAATTTATGGACGCAATCGAGGAAAGGAGGAGGTACTGTGTATCCCTCAAACAATGGTGGACACTCAGTCACTTCGAGGAACGATTACCGAACAAGCTCACCGGAGCTTGGGTCATTATGCGGGGCAGCGCACTGGTGACTATCTGCGTCGGTGGTATTGGTGGCCTAGGATGTCGGCGGAGATCACAGAGTTCTGTGATAGTTGTGCGGTATGCCAAGCAAATAAGCCGACAAATCAAATGCCGGCCGGGAAATTACATACATTACCTATTCCGGTTCGACCCTGGGATTCAATAGCAATGGATTTTGTGGGTCCATTCCCGTCCTCAATGGGATTTAATTACCTATGGGTAGTAATATGCCGCCTTACTTGCGCGGTGCATTTAATTCCGGTGAATACCAAGACGAAGGCCACCGAGCTGTCAACGATATATATTAGAGAAATTGTTCGGTTACATGGATTGCCCCGAACTATCGTTTCGGACCGTGATTCGAAATTTACCTCGGCATGGTGGCGCGAAGTTCACCGAGTGCTTGGAGCGAAGTTATTGATGTCCACTGCTTTTCACCCGCAAACAGATGGGGCTACAGAACGTGCTAATCGGTCAATTGGTCAGATGTTGTGCTCCATGGTGAGACCGGACCAAAAAGATTGGGTGGAGAAGCTTCCCCTAGTTGAATTTGCAATAAATGCTAGTATTAGTGCATCCACAGGATATGCACCGTTTGAGTTGACCGGAGGTTACATGCCGTCGATGCTTCGAGAGTTTACATCGGACATTCAACCACCTCCGGGAGTGAAAGCATTTGCGGAGAGGGCGTTAGCGAATTTAGCAGAGGCCCATGATTCAATAATTGCCGCCCGAGTATTTACTACGGTGCAGGCAAACAAGCATCGGCGCGAGGATCCGGTGATCGAGAAAGGAACGTTGGTTTATTTATCAACCAAGAATTTAGCCTTACCTAAAGGACGGGCCAAAAAGTTGACTCCGAGATTTGTGGGACCATACCGAGTCCAAAAGGCATTTCCGGAGTGCTCTGACTATGAACTTGAGTTACCCGAAGTATTGGCTTCACGGCGGGTGCATAATCGGTTTCATGTTAGCCTGTTGCGACCGTATGTTGCGAATAATGACAGTTTGTTTCCCAATAGGGACCGTCCGGGGGTGTATGACTTTGGAGAGCCTGCCGAAGATGAATGGCAAGTTAGTTCAATTTTAGCGCACCGATGGACAGACAATCGGGCGGAATTCCATGTTCAGTGGAACATGGGAGATACCCCATGGGAACCATTCAATGCAGTGAAGTTGCTGTCGGCTCTGGACGACTATTTTGCGCTCCACGGGGTGAAGCGCTGGCAACAGTTGCCAAAGAAGAAAAATTGAAGTAGCTCGGATGAACGCCGATCAAGATCGACGTCACCATCGGAGTTAGTTGGTTCCGCGGACGCAATTCAAAGTCCGATCGCCGCGTGGCGAAAGAAGATAGATAAAATTTGTAATCTTTTCACCCTTGCTCTCGACGTCCATCTTTGACGAATCGTACTGCCTGTATTCTCCCTCAAGCAACGCTAGGAGGTAGTGGTGGCTATGAAAAGTGGACCCCTCAATCCAGATAAGTCTAGTACTGTAAAAATGGATGTGGACGCGCCGAAGGGTGGCGCGATGAATGTGGTAAATGGGCGCGCCGTGGGCACGTCTGTCGTTGGTGATACCACGGTACCCCACGCCGTAGGCATGGGGGGAGGAGGAGAGGAAGCAAGACGCGACTCTCATGAGAGTGTTACTCTCAGGACAGCCGCTAGTGAGGAAGAAATGGCGGCGCTTGTGTTGCGTATGAAGAGCAGGTCCTGGCGCGTTCATGTCGGACTGGGAATTCCAGTGTGCGAGGGCGCGCTTTCCGAGTTGCAGGGGGACGGGGGTGAAGCGTACGAAGGAGACGAGGTGGAAGCATGCCCAGAGTGCGAGAGTTACTGTCGCCATGTGGCTACGGGGATTGCCAGCGGAAACAGCAGTCTCTGCGCGGCAATACGTGTTCGCGACATCATGACAGCGGAGAGGGCGCGAGCAGGCGAGGTCGCGCGAATGGAAGGCGAGATACAAGCCATCCGTTCCGAGCGCGATAACACACGCGACGAGATGCGTGTACTCCAACGCGACGGCATTACATTAGCTGTCATTTTGGAGAAAGAGAAGGCCAAGAGCGATACCTACTTAGAGGACTACAATAAAGCTGCCGCAGAGATCCACAAGTATGTGGATATGGTAGAGCAGCTGGAGAAGCGCATCGCCGAGCTCGAGGAGCAGCTTACGCAGGTGGACGAGAATAGGGTGCGCAAAAAATGCACGCCTGTGGGGACGCCGGTGGTTACGCCGAGACGCGACCTACCTAACTCGTCTCAAAAATCAAAACCAGTGTCCAATTCGGGCACCAAGAGAACAATGTCGGTAGGTAATACCGATGAGGACGTGGACATGGCTGATGGTCCTGGAATGCAGGACTCTATACATGCTCCAGGCAAGCCAGACATGCAATGGGGTAACCTGCGTGGAATTCCATTATATATTACCGGATATCCCATCGACGATCCAAGTCAGTTCCCTCCACCACCGGAACACGACTTCGTTGAGACCGGTACACTTACGTTTTCATCCATTGCTCGGTGGAATGATGCGCTGGAATTTGCGCATGCGTCTCGATGCTGGCCACTAGCGCTGGCGGTATTTCGTGTCTACTATGAGGGACGCACGTTGTTTGATACGAAGCAACCTGTCTCGGAGATTCAATTGCACGCTCTCTCGGCATACAAAATGCCCGAATGGTTCGGCAAGGATCTTCGCAAGTGTGCAGTGGATTCCAACGCACTCAAGGAGAACCGAATGTTCTGGTCGAGCTGTTCTCGACCTTCGTACGGAGTATCCGTGCGCGAGGCGGCCGCGTTTATCCAGCGTCATGGTCGTATCATCGATGGTTGTCCATTCATCGACAACTATCATTCCGTCAACAGTCAAGACGTGGCGGGGTGGCTCTATTGGAACACTATATGCTACAATACATGGAGCCGGGATTGCACCATCGAGGACAAGGCAAAGGCCAACATTGTGACCTACCAATTGCTTGCAATTTTTGCCGTTCCTCGACAGTACGCCGACCATTTGGACGCTATGAAATTGGCCGTAGCGCCAATCACCAAACTAGATAACTGGCCGCGGGAGGTAGCCAGCAATCTCGACACTAATGAGGTTATGCCTCGGCTCGCCCGTATGGGGGTCACGGTGGATATGGCGAATGAAATGTACTCGTTCGCTGACAACTATCTCTCGGCATTACTCGCTACCCCCGAATTGAAAGGGTGGAACACGGAGGATCTTATCGCCATCAAAACCGTGGCGGGAGACGAGAAACGGTATTTCGGGGAGTTAAAATATAACAAAGGCTTTGTTATTCCTCGCGTTCCAGGATTACCCTGGCACGATGTGAGCATGAATTATGCTCAAGACGACGGTGTGTTTCTCGAAAACATCCCAACGCTACCAGCCCAGGGACACGTCTTGAACGGGAGCGTGACTCTACTTACTCGGGCGTTGCCAACTGGAGGTGCGGGTAATCCACGAATTGTCAGCAACAGTTATCCGAAGCGTGGCAGCTATCGTGGAGACGTACTGCGGGGACGCGGTCGTGGTGTTACGGCCCATGGCGCGTTCAGAGGAAATCACACTGCTGGACCACACTCCCGGCCAATCTCAACCTCCACACACCCTCACCCAACCTCTGCGACACCGCACAATTACCACCATCATTCGCATCCGGTTACTGTCAATGGTCACCCGGCTATTCATTCCGCGTTTCCCACGCCCGCCAACATAACTTCATACGGTGGCCAGTTCGTGTCTGCCGCTCATCCCAATTACCCCGTCATGATGTCTCCGGCCCATGAACCACCTCGATTCACCGCTCAGTCATTCCCAACGAACATGCAGCCCTCTGTGCACTCTCAACCGTCGCAATTTCACCCTGCGAGCGCGTTCGGATACACGGGCGGTAACCATCACAATCACCAGCATGTCGCCGGCACCGCATCGAATAACGCGGCCGGATCCGGGATGAATGGCGGTAACGGCGAGAATTTCAGAACCAGCGGCGGCCAGGGCGACTCTCATTATCCAATATACTCATCCTCGTTCTAACCATCTGCGTGTCCCACCATCCGCGTCCGCAGCATTTATTCATTCACTAAAATCTTCGACCTCATCCTATCCTGCTGCTTGGACTGCCGATCTGACCGCTCGAGGCATTGGAGGCCTACTCAATCACCACCACCATCGTCGTGCCGCTCGTTTGCGTCATCGCATAATTTTTGGAGGATAGACTGACTCAGTCTTGAACGGGAGAGTGTTACGCGCTTGCGGCGCGTTGTCCTGATTCGGACAGGGGTTACTCTGTTTACATACCCAGTGGTTGTGTTTGACTTGCAGGGCGTAGGAGGCAGTATTTATTTGTAGGATCAGTGATGTGGGACGACACTTTTTACCTTACTCTTGTACACACAAAACATCGCACTACAACAATATCATTTGTTCTGGTGTAGTTGTGTGCTGAGAGTTTCAAAGGTTTAAGAGCCCTTTACAGTCAGGCACAGGCGGGTCGATTACCGGCGGCGGCGCCGTTCCTGGTGCTTGGTCGACCCTAACGCCGCCAGGCACCACCATGCTCCCCGCAGCAGTTGACGTGTCAGGAGTGCCGGTCGTTTCGCGCCCAGGTGCGACCACGTTGATCGTCGGTCCAGGGTTCTCGATGCCAGCCCCGCGTAAAGGGAGAGGTGTAGCCTCGCGTAAAGGGAGAGGTGTGATAGTGTCTTCCATTTCTTGGTCCGTGCTCATGTCTTGTCTCGGTGCGTGTTTAGAGTGCGACGTTTAGAAAGAAGTTTGTGTACATTTCGGTTATTTCCACGTGAGTCGTCCTCCACTATCTTCCCCTTTCTTCCAACTTTTCTCACAATTGTCCTCAGAGACTCGACTACAAGCAATTTCGAATAAAATGTACTAATCATCTACCCAATATACACCGCCCGCGAACGCTTCACCCTCATCGTAATTGCTCGTCGCCAGCAGCCGCGGTTAAGGATAATCAGGGGTAAGGGTATACCTCCCAAGGTACAGTGGGAGGTATGGGTAAGGTAGAGGTAGAGGTTGCCAGATCTGTACCTTTGCCCAAACCTCTCCCAACCTCCCAAGGTAGAGAGGTATCTAGAGGTACACCCCTTTACACCTTGTGACCTCATTTTCTGTGCCCTAGGACACAATTTCAGCACTTCAATGTTCACACTATGGTCTCATACACATTTTCAACACATTCCTACACCCAAGTGACTAAAAGGTCGCTAAAGCCTCAGTCCCACTAGTAAAGGATTGATGACCTAAATCACATGACATGTTCAACTCACTTGAAACAGGTTCATTTCCAGTGTGGAAGAGCATATACAAAGAACGCAATGTTCTGAGTGTATCTGGTGATCAAATTCTTTCAAGGAGTTTTGTTTTGAAGGTATCTACCAACAAAATATGAAAAATAAAATATTAGTAAGCATACCTCCAAGGTTTCAGAGGTAAGGTAGGGGTATACCTCTGAAGGGTAAGGGTTCTGCGAGGTAGAGGTAGAGGTACACACTTTTGTACCCTTACCTTACCCCTGGTGAACCCTAGCCGCGGTTTAAGCCCATCGGCTTCAGACGCCAAAAACGCGGCCTTTGCCTCGTCGCTGCCCCCATTCAAACACACCACAGAGCACGCCGAAAGACAGTGGGTTTTTTATTGAAAAAAAGAAGAAAAGAGAGAAAAAATGAGATGATAACAATGGATCGATCGAGCGTCGTTTACTCACCGGTCGGTGTACACGACCCTAGAGCCCCAGATTGCGAAGTACCGAGCCATTCCCCCCGTTCCGGATCCGCCATCGGTCGGCCTCAATGCCCTCGCGGTGTCCGTGGTCGTGGTGATGGAAGTGAGCGACAGACTCGCAACGCTCGGCGACAGACTCAAAACACTTGACGTTGCGCTGCTCGCTGACCATGCGTTGCTCGCTGACGTTGCGCTGCTCGCGCTGCCCGTCCCCAAGTTCAGCGCTGCGATGTTTGGCATGCCGGCTTCCTCACTCCCATCCCAAACGCGTTAGCCAAAGGCTTTTAAACGAGCACACAAAGTACTCACCCCTGCGCACTGTGCGAGCTTGGTCCGCAAGGTGAGGATGCACTCCCAGGGCGCAGTGGATCTGCCACTCTCGCACGCAGCCTTGCAACGTCTGGTGCCCTCGCTGCGAACCCGAAGGGTAGCCATCCACCACCGCCTTCACGGCAGTCCTTCCAGAAATTGCTAAGCATTTGTGCAGTGTGAACGACCCCGCTTACCAATTGTACCAGATTCCGACCTTGGCCCCCTGGCTCACCAGATACATCGGGAAGTTTCCGCCTTGATGCCCATCTTTGCTGGGCGAGTCTCGTACTGGCGACAGACAACCCCTTTTCGGGCACCATCTCTTCGGGGGTCATATTGGTGCATGTTGTGGGATTCTGAGGGAGACCGTGAGGTGGAGGCGGTGCGGCTATTCATGCCTTCGGAGTTGACGGACAGCACAAAGTGTACGAAGGCGTGTGCGGTGGGGCTGGCGGAGGTGGAGGCGGAGCTTCGCATGGGGGAAGCACGGGATGCGCTGGAGGAATTGCGACAGGGGCTGCGAACACGGACAATGACCAATCGTTATCGTCTACGCCACTGTACGGGACAAAGGATGCTGACGCGAGGACAGGGCGTTTTGCGGCAGATAAACGTCAAGATCCACAAGGCGAAGCTGCGGTATCGCTATGCCCGGCATGCGCTGACGCGGCTGAAGGAGCATGGCGGGTGGGAGAGGGAGCTGAGGGTCCTGCAAGACTCGGACGTCCGGGCGCTGAATGAAAGGGCGCTGACAGAGGAGGAAGCGGCGCAGCGGGCAGGGGTGCAAGATTACGAGGGCATCCAGGAGGAGGGCGGAATCGCAGCGTTTGGTGCGGTGGCGTTAGGGGAGGGCAGGCGAACGCTCTCGTGGATCTGGTACACGGCTAAATCGACGGAACCCGACGAAGCTGAGCTGGTAGAAGGTACAAAGTCAATCTTTATTATTGTGATGTAACAAAGCTAACGCGGTGAATGTAGCGCTGCGAGTAGAATGGTGCAAGGCGTACGCGAGGATGCGCCGCTGGCGCGAGGATGTAGTGCTGGTGGAGGAAGAGATGCGGTGCACGATTGAGTACGGGTACTGGGCATCGTTCGAGTGGCTGGCGAGATCGAGCGAGCGGGCGAACAGCAACATGTCGGACGAGCTGCAGGAGGGGCTCATGGCGTATGCCTTGGAGCAGGCGGACCACGAGAGCCGGACGTGCGCAAAATTAATGACGGATTGGGCAAAGATTCGCGCCAAGGGCCAGGCATATCTAGTGAATGACCTGACGGCCGAGGAGAATGTTGTGGTGGATATCGTGGGGAAAGATGAAGACGATGAAGGGTTGGACGACGGTGAAGAGGGCCCCCCGGATTACGAGGACTAGTGAAAGGCACGGGTTTGGGCAAACCCGCGGTATTACGGGTGAGGGTGCCGCGGGTGCGGGTACGGTAGGTGATTTTGTCAACACCGTGAATACCGCCACCCGCGGCGTTACAGTACCCGTAATACTGCGGTACCTGACCCGCGGCCCTCAAAAAGGGCTCCTGAGGGATTTGAACCCAAGATCTGCTGAATTCAAGTCAGATTCGAGACAAGAGCACTTACGGTTCAGCTAAGGGACTATGTTGCATCATGATTATGACTTGTGGAAGGAAACTGGTTGGATTGAACCACAAGATTCCTTTTTGGGATGACAGGTAAGTACTGACAAACAACAGTTGATCTGCCCTATTCTCCACCACTACACCGCACGAGGGACCCGAGGTCATTCAGGCCTCCGGGCAGTCTGATCGAAGGGTTCAGCACCGAATCATCCGCATCGATCATTGTGAGGTCAAAAGTTCGGCAGAAAACAAATCCGAATGAGGTCAGGCAGAGCGGTGATGTCCAAATGGGCTCACTTCTCTCGTTGTCCAATTGGCCTCCCGTTGAAATTCTCCCAGTGGCCTCAGATGTAATTGACAAAAAGGTGTTTCCGCGACGTTGCTGTGACAGCGCAGCGGCAAGTATTAGATATCAGATTTTGGTTTCCAATTCATCCACAAGTGCATTGGATGTCGGTGAATTTGAGGACTATTGACAGTCAATTCGGGGTCCACTAGACACATGCAAGACAATTTGGAAGTGTTCATATAGTATTCATTAAAATTGTATGTAAAAAAAAGCGGAAAATGTAATTTATTCTTTGGCGGCGGGCTCATCCTCCTCCTCGTCCTCAAGCCTGCGCTTCTTGGAGCCAGATGGTGCACCAGCCGAGAGTAGAAGCTGCGGGTTCTTGGGGTTCGGCTGGATTTTACCGGCTTGGGTACGCACGGGCACATACCACGACGGCATTGCGGCATTGAACTCGGTGACTTGATGCTCGGTGGTGGCTGGATCGCCGTGGGCGCGGATGTCCTGCTCGTAAATGAAATTGTACAACCTTGAGGAAAAAAGAATGTGAGAACCAAGTGTAATCCGAGAGAAAAAGCACGCACTTGTCTAGTTCTTCTTTCGTTTTACACTTCTGACTGTTCTTCTTGATCGCCTCGTCGACTTGGATCCAAAAGGTCTCCTCGGTGAGCCACGGATATTGGACCACTACCCAGCGCTGTCCAGAGGATGAGACAAGGTAAAGGAAGGATGAGAGACGAAGACATACAATAAATGCGAGCCGAAGATAGAATTGCAGTGTGTGTTTCATTGAAGTGCCGTGAAGAAGCTTGTCAGCGAGGTTGGCAATGTTCTCCAGGTCCGATTTGGGCTCGAGCGACGTCTTGACCTTCATTAGAGAGAGTTAGTTGGGACGAATAAATGAACATTGCAACTTACTTGGGCTTTGAGGATATTCCGGTAGTGAGTAGCCTTGGTGGATACTTTGGCTAAGACACGTTCAATATTTGTTGACTCCTCCTCAGGCGGAAGATCTAAAACATTGCTATCGCGCATTGATTTCTATACGTTGACGGCTTGTCATTCCAGCACGGCGTAAACAATACTGGGAACGTACCACGACATGTTCACCCAAGTGTAAGCCGCGGTAGGCCCGGAGCTGAGGGCAAAGAATGAAGGCTTGGGTGTAGCTATTGATTTTTCTCTGCATGATCGATATTAATGATGCCGTCGTTGGCAACAACACGGGTAAAGTGCGACGACGAACCAAAAGAACGGACCCTATTGTCCATTGATCTGCTTTCTCGTTCTTCCTCGCGATATTGAGGAGCTCGAGGAGGTGGCCGAACAGCATGACATTGCGTTCGTCGCCCGAACGAAGCTATGAAGAGACCAGATTAGTTGCCGCGCGGAGAACATGACACAAACTTACACGGATCAACTGGTCAAATACGACCATGGACTTCTTGGTGAGCTTGAGCTGAGGTTTAAGCATGCCACCGAATGCCACCATCGAGGAGGAGCCTTCAACGGAAAAGCCGAGCATTGGCGGAGTGGCTGGGGGATCTTCGTTGTTGCCTCCAGAGGGTGTGTCAGGGTAAGGAGTTTCATTTGGTGTGGTGCGCATCTGTGCAAGTAAGACCGCGGTGGGATCCATATCAAGCAAAGTCGGATCGATGTTACTGTCGACAAAAGTGTGCGCCATGGAAGAAGTTGGGTGGGTTAAGTGGCATTGGAAGCCCAGCTTTTGTACCATTTCGGCGGTGGCATTGGGAGCCAAAGCTGGTGGTAGCAAGGTGGTGGTTGCTGGTCAAGACGAAGCGCTTTGTGACATTGTCACAACACACTGATTATTGATCCCGTCACCGCCGGTCGCGTTTTGGACGCGTTCAAGTGCTTCAAAATCGGTAGGCCCTTCTGAGCTACATAAAATACATTCCAAGGCCTTGCCTATATTACCCCACATCTTATGTGCAACTTCTGAGTTCAACTGCAAGGCAATTCAAGTTCTCGATCAAAATTCAAGAACAATAAGGAAGCAGTGCGCGCTTGGATCTGGCGCAACGCTTTGGAAGATACCACTTGACATCCCCTTCCATGGCGCGACACGCAAAGGCGCTACCAGACTGTGAGACTTGATATATGTTGCTGGTTGGGCAATTTTATTGACGGAAAACTCAGCCGTTGAACAAGATCCTGAAACGAAAAAAGTACGGTGTCTCCCGTGTAAGGAGGCCGATCCCGAGCTCTTTGGGAAATGGATTCTCAAGAGCTCGCTTCCTGGCCATCTGAAGAGTGACATACATAGCGCACACGCCACGAATCACGCTCGTCGTCTACAAGAACTTGCGGAAAATGCACAGAAACTTCAGGATGTATATTCCGGCGTGGAAGCTCAAACCGGGGGATCTCACCCTCAAGAACCTCATAATCCTCTGCCTTCGATGTTCGACGACCATCAAGATGATTGGGCACATACCCCGACTTATGCCGATTACGCTGCGGCGGGACTCACTGCTCCCATAATTCCTTCCGGTATGGAATTGTATGATCCCGAGGAGCAGCGCAATCGTTTGAGGGCTGAAGTCGAACACATGCTGGCGCAATCAGAGCAAGATGACGAGGAAGATGATATCGCCCTTCCAATCGGTTGGTCAACTTAACTTCAACGCCCAATGTTACTGACATAGAGTGGCAGATCCGGAAGATGGCGAGGATGAGCTCGACGACGATATGGCGTACACCCAAGTGCCCGCTGACACCGCATATTTTCCCTACCCAAACAAAGTGGTACAATATTTCTTTCAGTTGCAACGCCCGCCTGGTTGACACCCAAAATTATAGACTATGCTACTTGACGTCCTGGACAATCTCCCTCGTTTGAGGATGTCCAGCAACCAGTTCAAGATGATTTTATGGATTCTGAAGGAATGCAAGGTCTCTGCTGTTCCTTCGTACAATAGCTTCCGCAAAACACAGGACCGACTGCGTAAGGCCTGCGGAAGCGAACCCAAAGCGTACACATCCAGTGTTGGGAACCGCTTTTTTGTTAATGACATCAGGGAGACAATCGCGAGAGTAAGTATCAGATTGGAGTCCATATCCTTGAAAACTCACTCAACTTTCAGGATTTTACCAATCCTGAGGTCGCAAAACATCTTCAGTTTTACCCGGAGGAAACCACTGGGCCCATCTCTGAGGTTTGGCAGGCACAGAGATGGAAAGAGTACAAACCCTCGGAACTGACACTGATGTACTCACGCGGAGTCCGCCAATTCTTTATTGACGAGCTTGCCCTCCTCAATGACAACTCTTTGGCAATTCCCGTCGCATGGATCAAGCGTGATGGTGTTTTGTGCGCCGATTGCCTCGATGTTACTCCGGCCATAGTATGTATGCTGCATTTTGCTTCCGCTCATCTGTTGAATCCTCTTCAGACTGGCTGGACCATTGGTGCCAATGTTCGCTCCGTGCCCGCGATTCAATTTCAATACAATTATTATGATGTGATTGAACGTGTTGGCGACAAGAAAATAACATGGGCCGGTCAGTCCCGCTCATTTATTTTGGCAAATTTCGACTCAATACTAGGTAGCTGACGCGAAGCCACCCAACATGCCAAATAAATTGCGTGAACTCGCCGAAGGAGACGATCTTTACGTCGTGATGATTCCAATCTGGGCGGACGACGTCTCCGGGAACAAATCGAAGCAATATAACAAGCACATCAATATGTACCTTGCGAACTCGAACATACCGGGTCAGCTACTTCAACAAGAATACTTTGTTCATTTTGTTTCCACTTCTCCGCATGCAACTTCACCGGAGCAATTCTCTGCGCTCAAGGAGCAAATCGAGTGCGTCTCCTCTTTTCACACACTCAGTATGGCATTAACCCGTGGCGCTGGCTCAGGGCGACACATACAAAACCAATCCCATGTTATAACGCGGAAACAAAGCGCAAGTGTCGAGTCGTTCTCCGTGTACCCAGTCTCCCTGCAGATAATCCTCAACAATCAGAGGAAGCATCACACATGGGTGGGAATGCTAACTGCGGCTGTCGCCGGTGCAAGGCTGGTGGGCCGCACACTGTTACTGAAACAGACCAAGGATACCACGCTATGCATTATGTGAGTTCGAGTCACCACGGCCTTTCTAGTTCTGACTGAATCATCCAAGGCCGGAGTTGCTCGCGATGCCGCAGAGACGAAGAAAAATCTGGAGAACCAAATAGAGTTGGCAATGTACGGCGTCGAGGCGCCAATCACTCGCATGCAAACCGCTACCGGGATCAAAGACAAGGTCGCGCAGCATTGGATCGAAATTCTACTCAAGAAATCCCGAGAAATCAAGGCGAATCATCCTGGCCGTAGCGCCGAAGATATCAAGGCTGAACTCAAAACCTGGTTCGACGCACAGCCGGGTGATAAGGTTAATCCTCTCCTCGACATTGCAGGTGCGTCAAGCCTCACAAGGACTTTTTTTAACACGGTCTAACGTTCGGATTCTCCAGGTCTTGATCCTACTCGAGATACACCAGTCGAGATTCTTCATACAATTCTGCTCCGAATTATCAAGTATGTTTGGTATATCCTTCATTCTGGTTGGACGGACGCACAGCGGGATCTCTTCGTGATCAGGCTTCAGTCCACGGATCTTGATGGCCTCACTGTTCCACCTATCCGGGCGGCGTACATGATGCAATACCGCAATGGCCTCATTGGTAAACATTTCAAGACGCTCATGCAGACAATGGTCTTCCATGTGCACGATCTTGTATCTCATGAATTATTTGTCCTCGTCAAGGCCGTTTGCGACATGGGTGCAATGCTTTGGGTTCACGAAATTGATGATATGTCTCAATATATTGTACGTTGTCCGTGGCCCTCTGTCGCTTCCATGTTGACGTAACAAACTCCAGAGCGATCTCAAAATCCTCATCGGAAATGTCCTTGACGCGTTCGGAGACTATGATCCTGCCAAAATTCTGCTGAAGATAAAACTTCACCTCCTGCCTCATATTCCCGAGGATGCAGTCCGTTTCGGACCCCTTATCCGAAATTCGACCGAAGTTTTCGAATGCTTCAATGCAATCTTTCGGTTGTGTTCAATTCTCAGTAACCACCAAGCTCCGAGCCGGGACATTGCCATGAAATTCGCTTCCATGGACCGAATGAAGCACGTGCTGAGCGGAGGCTTCTGGAAGGCTGCCGACACCGACGAATGGGTCTGCGCGGGGCCAAATGTGCTGGCAGTCCTAAAGAATATGCCAATTATCCAGCGCCATCTCGGCTGGGTCCCTCCGCATTCCCTCATCCCAGGTAATCATTCTCCTATTATACCATGTATTGTCAATAATAATCTGCGCAAATGTCGAGGATCCAACCTCGGAGACAGTGGGACGGAATGAGATATTGGCGTCGGACCAGTTAATCAACGGATTAAAGCGGTAGAGCCAATTGTATCCCAGAACCATGTCGCAAGGCGGATCAAGACGGGTGACGAAAAAGTCCTGTTGATGGACTGTGCCGGAAGGAAACCGGATGAGTAGCCGAAGCTTCCGGGTGATGATGGATGATGATCCGTCGAGGTATCGGAGTCTTACGGGGGGAACCGAGTACGGAACAAAACCATTGGATTCTACTATTTTAGTTGATATAAAACAGTGAGATGATCCGGAGTCGATAAGAGTACGTAACACGGAGTTGAATCCCACAGCGAGACTTGATACAACCGACGGAGGAATGGTTGAACATTCGTCCGAAACGGTGATAGATGATGATGAATTGATGATGGAGGGTGATAGATCGACGTAAAGGGCATTAGGTGAAAGAGCGGACGCGTTGAGACGAACCTCAGGGAGATCCCCGGAGTCAACACAACTCGGATAGGGATCAGAGGTATGATCCGAGTTGCTGTCTAATTTTTTGACTGCTCGGGGGATTCCTGAGGAGCGGAGGAAGACTCCGCGCGCGCAGCGCGCCCGGAGGGGGCGTTGGCGCGTTTCTTGCAGTCCTCCGCTTTGTGTCCTGAACCTCCGCAGTACATGCAGAGGTTGTTGCGGCGCCGGCGCTCACGCTCCGCCTCCTTGATATGTCCGTCGGGGGTAAGGTTCTCGACGTAGGCCGGAGTCTTAGGTTTAGACCCCGAAGCCTTGCCGCCTTTCCCGTTGGCATTCCCCGCTCCGGCGCGTTGATTACCGGAGTTCTGAGGAGGAGGAGGGTTCGCGTTATTGCCGCCAGAAGGTTTGGAGGGCTGACCGCCCTTCTTGTCCTTCTGTTTGCCCGACGATTTCCCGGAACGATCACCGGAGCGGTCTCCGGAGTCCCCTGAGGGACCGGAGCCAGGTCCGCGACCGGGATCGCGTTCCCGCTGACGCGCCTTCTCGGCCTCGCGCTTGTGGTAACGGCTGTCGATGAGCCGGGCCACCTGCTTGACACCGGACAAGGTGTTCAAGTAAGCGTGATGCATCATTTCGTTTTTGATGTGGTCCGGAAGTCCTTCATAGAAGGCGTGTCGCAGCGCAGAGTCTCCCCATGTGGTTAGGGAAGCGAGAGTGTCGAATGCCAAGACGTAGGTCGCGATTCGATCACCGTGTTTCATGCGGCAAGTGCGGATGCGATCCTCCGCATCTCCAACCGGATCGTGTGGTCCGAAATTGAGCGTAAGCTCGCTGATGAACACCGGGAAGTTCCCGTCCCAGGCCGGAATGGCCGTGGGGTCATACATATTCGGAGCAAACCACTGCTGAGCGATGCCGCGGAGATACGAGATCATGTAAAGGATCTTGTCATCGTCCTCCGGGAAGTCCTGGGAGCGCTCGGCAAAGTGGAGATAACACTGGGTGAGGAATGGATGGAGTTTAGTGGGGTCCGTGCCGTCGAACGTGTCCGGGTTCCGGAGGTTCGACTTGCTCGATCGAGGTGCCGTGGTCTGATTGTTGTACCGATCCAAGGTAGTGGCGAATTTGGTGAGAGTGTCGATGAGGATTCGTTCTCCTCTGCTCTCAATATCAGGGGCAGCCGGCCTCGGAGGGACGACTGGCCCGGGAGGAACTGCAGGCCCCGGAGGGGGACCTCCACCTCCACCACCACCACCACCACCTCCTCCGCCTCCGCCTCCGCCTCCTCCGTCACCCCCGCCTCCTCCTCCGCGACGTCCACGATCAGGACTGCCGTCGGAGCGTCGAGGCGGAGGAGTAGGGGCGCGACTTCCGTCGCCGTCACTTCCCGGTCCGCTTCCACCTCCGTTGCCACCTGGCGGAGCGGAGTGAGAGCGGCTGCGAGATTCCCGATGCTCCGAATGTTCAGAGCGAACGAACGGAGCCACCTCCGGTATGTTGGGAAGTGGGGTCCGAGTTAGGACTGGAAACGTGCCTCCGATGGGTCCAGAGTCGGGACCGGCAGTGTCGGAGTCAAACTGGGGGCCCGGAATGGGAGACCCAGTGTCTAGGATGTGTCCGGGAGTGTGGCGAGATGGATAAGGTGAACGGGGATAAACGACGGGGTTCTCCGGAGTCTGGGGCTGTGAGACCAGACCCGGAGCATTAAGCGGAGAGACCATAGGGCGGGTAGCAGAGGGCCGACACATAGTGATATTCGGCGGGAGAGGAGTGGAACGGTATGGACCAGGAGCAAAAGACTGGGCATAGGAGCCAGCCATAGCCTGTTGCGGTGAGGGAAGCATAACTATGTTGCCATAGAGTCGGGATTTACGTCGATTTGGATCACTACCTTCGGGATGCTGTTCTCCCAAAGGGTTGTTGAGGTCGCCATAGTGAGACATGAGATCCAAGAGGTAGGTGAGATTTATTATACTGTTATATCCGAGCTACGGATAAGAGGGCCGACCGACCAGTCGGACGGAGTTCCGAGATACCGGAGTGCAGAGTCGGAACGGAGCGGAGTGACGGAGTCGGGGGGAAAGGGTGACCGGAGGATCGGATGACGCTACACCACTAGAGAGCAGGATGAGCGTTACTACCCTTGGCCTCGGAGTACGGGATAGACGAGACGGAGCTCCGAGTGAAGTTCCGGAGCGTTAACTCAGATTACTTGCAGGGAGTGCGAAGCAACGTTAATAATAAATCTGAAGTACAGTGCTGTAGTCTAAGTGATTAAATACTAAAGGGTCTTATTGTAATACGGAAAGGAGATATGTAAGGTTCCATGCGGAAGTAACAATAAGGTTATATCCGAAAGGGGTGGAAGAAGTCAGGTGACTTGGAAGAAGTAGTTTGGACAATAAGTAAGAAGTCTTGAGCAAGGCGGACAATAAAGGATGTCGCCTTATGGCGCGATACGGACTTCTGAAGGAAGTCCGCCGCGCTCCGTCGTTCCGTCTCCGCTCCGACGGAGCGGAGCCCGGAGTTAACGGAGCGATTCGGCCATCCTCGGACCTATGTCCGAAGGATCGGAACATGGATATAACAGTATCCCCCTCTTGGGTTCGACTCCCTAGGCGAACCTCAAGGGTCCGGAGAAATACTGCGTGAATGATCGTGAAATGGATTGTGGATAATTTAAATTTTGATGATGTGGAAATTCGCCAAATTTCTTCTGAGTCGCCAAGTGATCACGTGCACGATCACGTGTCCGATGCCGTAAGTTGTTGACAGCAATCTTTTTCACTTATTCTCCTACCACCACCACCAACCACTCCGCAGCCACCAACCCATGTCGAACACCGCCAGCACCCAGGCAGGAGCACCCGGAGGAGGGAACGAGGGAAACGGCAGTGGAGCGAAGGGGAACGGAGGAGGTCGAGACGGAACGGGGAAGGAGAAGGTGGCGAGCGAGGAAGAGCGCCAGCGGGCCACGGCCGAGGCGCAGGCAGCGCGGTCTGCACACGCGAAGCGTTTGCAGGCCCAGCTGGCTGCGTTGCAGCAGGCGCGCGAGGCCAAGTTGGCGGCGGCGAGGGAGTTGGAGGCGATGGGGGACGTCGTCGAGGACGACGAGCTCGCAACCATTGCGAGGAGGCTCTCGCTTCCTCCGGTGGAGCGAGTCATCGCGGGACCGACACGGCGTCGCGCCTCGGGGCGGACGGAGCGGACGCCGAGGTCGGACTCGGACGCGGGGTACGAGGCGGAGGATACGGAGGTGGACCAGCGGACTCCGGGTATGGAGCGCTTGGTTGGGGACGACCGTGAGTACCGCAGTAGGTTCTTTTTATTTTATTCCTCTAATCTGATTTTGCAGGATGTTTGGAGTGCCGCCTATACGACCACGCGTGTTACACGCCCACCAAGCCCGATGGATGGCGGACGTGTCCGCGTTGTCAGCGGGGGCACATCTCGTGCTCCCTGAACCCGACCACCACGCGCACGGTCCCTCGGGCCAAGAAACAGGCGAGCGGAGCGGGAAAGTCGGGACAGGGGAAGAAGAGGAAGCGGGCGGTGAAGAAGGTGACGGCGGAGACCAGCGCGCAGCCAGCCCGACGTCTTCGGAGTCGGCGCGCAGCGTCTCCGCGGCCTGGATTGGGGTCCGGAGTGGGAAACGCCGACCGCGCTGCTGACGCAGCGCTCCGGGAGCAAGTTGCCGTCGTCCGACGGGAGCTTGCTCGCCTGGACGACTTACTGGAGCGTCGGGGAGCGAGGGACGACGATGAAGACCACCCCGACATCGCGGAGGCCAAGCGGAGGTCGCTTGAAGAACTCCAGCGGTCTCGGGTGGAGCGGTCTGGGCGCAAGAGCCGTCGTGTGGTAGAGAGCGAGGGAGAAGACGAGATGGAGGTGGACCAGCCACCGGTGCGAGGGTCCGCAACCCCAGAGCGACAACAATCCGCTCCGAGGCCACCTACAGTGGGTCCGCAAACGCCTGCGGTGACCCCGGGGCCCGACGCGGTACGGGAGGTAACCGCACCCGGACCCAGGATTGGGCGTTCGGAGCGCCTCGCTCCGCCGAACTGGGAGGCCCACCAATGGCCGAAGGTGGAGCCCGTGGACGCTCCCATCCCAGGGGGATCGGGTGCGCCCATGCAGAGCAACGTCGGGGCGCACCAGGTCGCACGGGAGCTGTTTCCCGGGACTCCGGAGCGCGGGACATCGACGCGGGCAGACGGCGGAGTGGCAGGGTCAACGGAGGGAGGAGCGGGAGCTCCGCCTGCAGAGTTGAAGGCGGAGCCGTTGGAGGGCGAGATACCCGGTGGAAGTGCGGACGTTCCGCCATTCGAACTCGAGGCGGAGCAGGAGGTGATTGCGGGGAAGATGAGAATGGTTTGGGTATTGGAGGATGACGACGATATGGACGTCGAATAGTTATTTTTTTGCTTGAATTTGTTGTTTTTTTTTTTTCTTGAAAATTGTACATAATGATCAGAACATAAACGGAGTGAATTAGAAACGGATCGGAGTGAATTAAAACGGAACGGGGTGAACTCCGAAGCCACGGACCGATGCTCAATCGGGTCCGGGCTTGTCGGGATAACGGAGGTGGAAATTCTCCAAATGTTCCGGAGCGTCGATGTCTTTAGAACCAACCCAGCTGTATTGGTCGTCGGTGTTTTCATAACCGAGCCACTCAACATAATAGCGGAGTTTGTCCGTCTTGAACCTCCGATCGTACTTGGAGTCGACGATTTGCTTGATTTCGTAATGCTCGTCGCCGTCCACGATCTCCACTGCCGCCGGAGGAGGTTCATCGCGCCCGGGGAA
Source organism: Mycena alexandri (assembly GCA_029233265.1). Classification (NCBI taxonomy): domain Eukaryota; kingdom Fungi; phylum Basidiomycota; class Agaricomycetes; order Agaricales; family Mycenaceae; genus Mycena; species Mycena alexandri. The sequence continues at coordinate 103,921 of JARJCM010000160.1, forward strand.
TGGATTCGGATGATGGGGTTCAAGTTGGGACACATGGAACACCGGGTGTACCTGCTCAAGTGACTTTGGCAGGCGGATGGTGTAAGACGCAGCGGAAGGCTTTCCGATGACTTCGTATGGTCCGAGGAAGTTCTCGGAGAACTTGCGCGTCGGACGAGTCGTTCGGAGGAACTTAGCGGAGACGAAAACTTGATCACCAATCTCGAGTTTGGGGTCCGGAGAGCGTACGCGGTCTCCGGTCTCCTTATACCGAGTCTGGGCGTAGGTGATTTGTTCTCGGAGGAACTCGTGAAGTTCCTGCAAGTCCACGACATAGTTCCGGGCATAGACGTTCGCGACATCAACCTCCGGATGGACGGTGATCGCGGGGTCATAGCCTTTGTTAGCGAAAAACGGAGAGATGCCGGTAGAAGCGTTCGGAGCATTGTTGAGAGCAAACTCGCATAGCGGAAGGAGTTTGTCCCAGTCGTCCTGCTGATAGGAGCAGAAGATCTGAATGTACTGTTCCACCGTCTGGTTCATCCGCTCGGTCTGTCCGTCGGCCGAGGGGTGATAACCGGATGTATAGTGCATCTTCATGTTGAGTAATTCGCCAAGCGAACGGAAGAAAGCGGAGATGAATTCCTTGCCCCGATCGCACGTAACATGCGACGGAACTCCGTGTTTAGAGAAAACATGGATAAGGAAGAGTTGGGCGAGTTGGACCGAGGTGATATAGATATCGCAGGGAATGAGAATAACCTGTTTTGACGCACGGTCCACGATAACCAAGATGGCATCGTATTCGCCAGATAACGGAAGTTGCTCGATGAAGTCCATAGAGATTGAATCCCACGGACGGAGCGGTACCGGAAGAGGTTTGAGAAGTCCGTACGGTCGGTGTCGCGGAGCCTTGTTCCGTTTGCATAGGATACACGAACGACAGTAGTCTCGAACGAATGTTCGGAGCTCCGGCCAAGTATACTCGCGGTGGACAAGCGCAAGCGTTCTGTTCTGTCCGAAGTGACCGGCCAGGACATGGTCGTGCAGATACTGCAGGACACGCACGCGGAGTTGGTCCGGAGCGTCGCCTGGTACTGCAGGAACCCAAATGCGGGTGTCATAGCGGAGCATACCGGAGTCGTCGAGTGTCCAGCGTGAGGGCTCCGGAGAGGTAGCGGAGTCGAGGCCAGCCGCTCCGATGGGATCAAGAGGTATGTTGGTCTTGATATCGGAATGAAGCTGGTCAACGTCCATGACAACCGATGCGCGTAGGACAATTTCTTCCAGGAATGTCGCTCGGAGTGACGCTCCAAGTTGATCTTGGGTGAAAATGGGGCGAAAATTGTGAGGATTTAATTGCGTGTAACGCGTATCCCCCTCTTTTGGGTAGACGTCCCATCGTCTAGTTAAAGCGTCAGGTTTCCCTCCGAGTCGACCCGGTCTAAACCGGATCACCATATTGAAATGGCAGAGGTACTCCGACCACCGGACTTGGCGCCGAGTAAGTACTTTAGTCGTCGCGAAGTATTCCAGATTTTTGTGGTCGGTGACAACGTCAACGGGGAGGTCCGGGCCTTCGAGATAGTGCCGCCACTGCGTGAAGGCGTCGAAGATGGCCAGGAGCTCTTTATCGTGAGTGTCGTAGTTGAGTTCCGCGCCTCCGAGGGTCCGTGACCGGAACGAGACGGGGTGGATTTCTCCGTCGTCTCCGGTGATGGACAGGATAGAGGCGATGGCGTAGTCGGAAGCGTCGGTTTCGACAGTGATTTGTCGGCCCGGGATCCAGTGCGACAGCACCGGAGCTTCCATAAACTTTGCCTTGAGGGTCTCGAACGCGGTCTGACAGGCGTCGGACCACTCCCAACGGGAGCTGGCCCGAGTTAGACGCGTGAGAGGTATCGTGATGTCGGAGTAATAAGGGATGAAACGTCGATAGAAATTACAGAACCCGAGGAAAGACTGTACGTCTTTAACCTTCCGCGGTACCGGCCAGTCGACGACGGCCGATATCTTGTCCGGGGACATCCGAAACCCGTCGGGGGAGAGGATGTAACCGAGATATTCGCAGGTTGTGACTCCGAACTCGCATTTCGGAAGTTTACAGAACAAACCGTGCTTCCGCAGGCGGCGGAGCACTTCGCGGACATGGTTTTCGTGATCGGCGGGATCGTCGGAGTAAATGAGGATGTCGTCCAAATATACGATGACCGTCACGTCGAGTAAATCAGCGAAGACCGAGTTCAAGAAGCGCTGGAACGCCGCCGGAGCGTTCGCAAGGCCTTCCGGAACGACTTTAAAGTCGTAGGAGCCGTAGCGGGTGCGAAAAGCCGTCTTCCACTCGTCGCCCGGAGCGATGCGGAGCAGATGGTAGGCATGTCGGAGGTCGAGTTTCGTGTAAATTCTAGCCCTACCGGGAGCGTCGAGAAGGTCCGAGATGAGGGGAAGAGGATACCGATCTTTCTTGGTGATCTTGTTCAACCCCCGATAGTCGACGCAAAGCCGGAGACTGCCGTCTTTCTTCTTGGCGAACAATATCGGAGCTCCGTGACTCGACGTAGAAGGGTATATGAACCCCGCTTTAAGGTTTTCGTCGAGGAAGTTGCGGAGCGCCGATAACTCCTTTTCGGACAAGGAGTAGACGTGGCCAATAGGAGGAACCTCTCCGTCGAGAATTTCGATTTTGAGGTCGTATTCTCGGTGAGGGGGAAGCTGATATGCGTCCCTCTCCGAGAAGACGTCAGCGAAGTCCTGGTACTGAGCGGGCAATCCAGAGAGGTCCGGATCGGAGGCGGAGGCGCCGCGCGCCAGAGCCTCATCGGACGGAGTGGTACGGAGAGTATATTGACACGTATCCTTGTCCTTGATGAGGACCCGATATGCCGCTGCAGACACCAGTGATATGGGCGGAGGTTTAAGGAAGGGACGAGGCTCTGCGGCCTCAGAGGTACTCCGTCGAGGTCCGTTGGTTTTCGGAGCTCGAGCGGGGCGTTCCATAGAAGGAGCTGGATTGGAAACGTCCATCGGAGGACCTAGATTGCCCATAGAAGGACCTCGGACCGGCGTTTTCGACCCGATCGGTGTAGACGGAACGGAGGGATAAACCGCAACCGGAACCGTCTTGTCCGTAACCGGAGCTACCGAAACAGAGTCTGGAGTAGTATCCAGAGGTGTCGACGGGGATCCAACCTCTGAGACAGTGGGACGGAATGAGATATTGGCGTCGGACCAGTTAATCAACGGATTAAAGCGGTAGAGCCAATTGTATCCCAGAACCATGTCGCAAGGCGGATCAAGACGGGTGACGAAAAAGTCCTGTTGATGGACCGTGCCGGAAGGAAACCGGATGAGTAGCCGAAGCTTCCGGTTGATGATGGATGATGATCCGTCGAGGTATCGGAGTCTTACGGGGGGAACCGAGTACGGAACAAAACCATTGGATTCTACTATTTTAGTTGATATAAAACAGTGAGATGATCCGGAGTCGATAAGAGTACGTAACACGGAGTTGAATCCCACAGCGAGACTTGATACAACCGACGGAGGAATGGTTGAACATTCGTCCGGAACGGTGATAGGTGATGATGAATTGATGACGGAAGGTGATAGATCGACGTAAAGGGCATTAGGTGAAAGAGCGGACGCGTTGAGACGAACCTCAGGGAGATCCCCGGAGTCAACACAACTCGGATAGGGATCAGAGGTATGATCCGAGTTGCTGTCTAATTTTTTGACTGCTCGGGGGATTCCTGAGGAGCGGAGGAAGACTCCGCGCGCGCAGCGCGCCCGGAGGGGGCGTTGGCGCGTTTCTTGCAGTCCTCCGCTTTGTGTCCTGAACCTCCGCAGTACATGCAGAGGTTGTTGCGGCGCCGGCGCTCACGCTCCGCCTCCTTGATATGTCCGTCGGGGGTAAGGTTCTCGACGTAGGCCGGAGTCTTAGGTTTAGACCCCGAAGCCTTGCCGCCTTTCCCGTTGGCATTCCCCGCTCCGGCGCGTTGATTACCGGAGTTCTGAGGAGGAGGAGGGTTCGCGTTATTGCCGCCAGAAGGTTTGGAGGGCTGACCGCCCTTCTTGTCCTTCTGTTTGCCCGACGATTTCCCGGAACGATCACCGGAGCGGTCTCCGGAGTCCCCTGAGGGACCGGAGCCAGGTCCGCGACCGGGATCGCGTTCCCGCTGACGCGCCTTCTCGGCCTCGCGCTTGTGGTAACGGCTGTCGATGAGCCGGGCCACCTGCTTGACACCGGACAAGGTGTTCAAGTAAGCGTGATGCATCATTTCGTTTTTGATGTGGTCCGGAAGTCCTTCATAGAAGGCGTGTCGCAGCGCAGAGTCTCCCCATGTGGTTAGGGAAGCGAGAGTGTCGAATGCCAAGACGTAGGTCGCGATTCGATCACCGTGTTTCATGCGGCAAGTGCGGATGCGATCCTCCGCATCTCCAACCGGATCGTGTGGTCCGAAATTGAGCGTAAGCTCGCTGATGAACACCGGGAAGTTCCCGTCCCAGGCCGGAATGGCCGTGGGGTCATACATATTCGGAGCAAACCACTGCTGAGCGATGCCGCGGAGATACGAGATCATGTAAAGGATCTTGTCATCGTCCTCCGGGAAGTCCTGGGAGCGCTCGGCAAAGTGGAGATAACACTGGGTGAGGAATGGATGGAGTTTAGTGGGGTCCGTGCCGTCGAACGTGTCCGGGTTCCGGAGGTTCGACTTGCTCGATCGAGGTGCCGTGGTCTGATTGTTGTACCGATCCAAGGTAGTGGCGAATTTGGTGAGAGTGTCGATGAGGATTCGTTCTCCTCTGCTCTCAATATCAGGGGCAGCCGGCCTCGGAGGGACGACTGGCCCGGGAGGAACTGCAGGCCCCGGAGGGGGACCTCCACCTCCACCACCACCACCACCACCTCCTCCGCCTCCGCCTCCGCCTCCTCCGTCACCCCCGCCTCCTCCTCCGCGACGTCCACGATCAGGACTGCCGTCGGAGCGTCGAGGCGGAGGAGTAGGGGCGCGACTTCCGTCGCCGTCACTTCCCGGTCCGCTTCCACCTCCGTTGCCACCTGGCGGAGCGGAGTGAGAGCGGCTGCGAGATTCCCGATGCTCCGAATGTTCAGAGCGAACGAACGGAGCCACCTCCGGTATGTTGGGAAGTGGGGTCCGAGTTAGGACTGGAAACGTGCCTCCGATGGGTCCAGAGTCGGGACCGGCAGTGTCGGAGTCAAACTGGGGGCCCGGAATGGGAGACCCAGTGTCTAGGATGTGTCCGGGAGTGTGGCGAGATGGATAAGGTGAACGGGGATAAACGACGGGGTTCTCCGGAGTCTGGGGCTGTGAGACCAGACCCGGAGCATTAAGCGGAGAGACCATAGGGCGGGTAGCAGAGGGCCGACACATAGTGATATTCGGCGGGAGAGGAGTGGAACGGTATGGACCAGGAGCAAAAGACTGGGCATAGGAGCCAGCCATAGCCTGTTGCGGTGAGGGAAGCATAACTATGTTGCCATAGAGTCGGGATTTACGTCGATTTGGATCACTACCTTCGGGATGCTGTTCTCCCAAAGGGTTGTTGAGGTCGCCATAGTGAGACATGAGATCCAAGAGGTAGGTGAGATTTATTATACTGTTATATCCGAGCTACGGATAAGAGGGCCGACCGACCAGTCGGACGGAGTTCCGAGATACCGGAGTGCAGAGTCGGAACGGAGCGGAGTGACGGAGTCGGGGGGAAAGGGTGACCGGAGGATCGGATGACGCTACACCACTAGAGAGCAGGATGAGCGTTACTACCCTTGGCCTCGGAGTACGGGATAGACGAGACGGAGCTCCGAGTGAAGTTCCGGAGCGTTAACTCAGATTACTTGCAGGGAGTGCGAAGCAACGTTAATAATAAATCTGAAGTACAGTGCTGTAGTCTAAGTGATTAAATACTAAAGGGTCTTATTGTAATACGGAAAGGAGATATGTAAGGTTCCATGCGGAAGTAACAATAAGGTTATATCCGAAAGGGGTGGAAGAAGTCAGGTGACTTGGAAGAAGTAGTTTGGACAATAAGTAAGAAGTCTTGAGCAAGGCGGACAATAAAGGATGTCGCCTTATGGCGCGATACGGACTTCTGAAGGAAGTCCGCCGCGCTCCGTCGTTCCGTCTCCGCTCCGACGGAGCGGAGCCCGGAGTTAACGGAGCGATTCGGCCATCCTCGGACCTATGTCCGAAGGATCGGAACATGGATATAACACGGAGCCATTCGGCCATCCTCGGACCTAGGTCCGAAGGATCGGGACATGGATATAACAGGGATACTGGAGTTAGCGCGTACAAATTTGTCGTGTCCATGGTACAATGGTTGACAATTCGGCCTGCAATTCTCAATTGCTTCGGCGAGTCTGCGGTTCAACTCCGCCGGCGTCTGCGTTTAAAAGTTTTTCCTCCCGCCGGCCCGGACCTTACTTTAACTTCTTTGTAGCTGTTTCTCTCACAAAGCCCTTCCTCCGCACCTTGTTTTGGCACCTTCACGCTATGAAACAACCGACGACCAACTCAACACTGAGCTTACCCACTCAGATTCAATGTGATCACGAACTTTCACGAAGAATTTCCTGATTGGGAAGACCCTTCAGCTCACCACCAATTCAAATGTACCATCGACAAAATAGACTACGTACCATTGTAATTGCGTGGAGCTCATCGCTGCAGATTTGGGCTCAAATTTCTCAAGAACTTGAACGATGTGCTGACCGGAAGTCGCTTTCTCGAAACTTCAACACTGCTGCAACTGTGTTCGGTGGGATCTCCGGTCAGTTTTTTATACTTTTATTCTCGAGTCGCGACTGGCGCGCAGGAAGAGGTCTCTATGATATTTGGTTTGAACGCGACAGTACGAATATCGTCGCGCCAACCCGTGGCTCCCTGCCGTTGACCTACAAAACCTTGTTAACCGCGTTTCAGCCAACCAAATCCTGATTTGAAATCTCCCAAGCGGAAACCAGGACAGCCTTACAGGTAGGCGAGGACTTTAATGCACTCCCCACGCCCCAACGCAGTTTTCCGAGGCCTAGTGACCCTTTGGGCTCACAATTTACAACGATCACGAATTATCACGAAGGAATTTCCCGATTGGGACGCACCTACTCGCAAGAAATATCAACGTACCGCCGGCAGAACCACCCGTTTCGCTCCGCGATTTCTCAGGTCACGTCCGGGTAACCCTCCGTTAAAGAAATATCAATATCTCGGTCCAAGCTTATGGCATCACGCAACCTGAATGGTTTGCTGGGATTCTACTGGTGTGCACTACGGTACTAGATGTCCTATTCGACCAGTTTCTCTCACATTTATTTTTCAGTCGACATAGGTCGTGTGGATGCTTCTACCACGACATTCGGTTTGAACACGGCATTATGAATATCGCCATTGTGGAACCGCCCTGTACGTCGTTCACTTGGGGAGCTTGCGCACCCCGTTTCAACCACATCAAATCATCCTCAACACCTTTGGTTCGTTCCTTTTTCATTTCTTTCTGTGAAAAATATAATTATTGACCTCACTGCTCTTTTCCGCGCTCCAGTGCTATGCCTCGTTGTCGATGTTGCATCAAAGGGGTGTATTGCGCGTCGCCAATGAGATGACTCACCATTTCCGCAGGAGCCCATGGCTTACACTCATCGCCGATAATTTACGCTCATGTCGGTCAGTGTCACACGAAATATCCAGCACCATTTTTTTTCCGTTGCGCACTCGCACTGTCCGCAGACCTTATGTCCCGATTCGGCAAGTCTGCATTTTCTTCCTAACTTCCATGGATCACACATCGTTCACCTTCAGCTTCAAGTTGTTGGAATTGAAGCCGACGCGTCCGCGGACGCGTGCTACGCCACCATGCTGTGCATGAAGACGCTAGGACGATGAAACGCGTTCAGCTGGCCTGACCCCATTTGTTTCTTGAAGATTCATTGTTCTACGCACCTTGTTTGCTTCATTGTTCCCAGATGTATAAAAGGCTCCCAATATCTCGAATAAATTATTGAATTCTCTTGAACCCCTGTTTGAACGAACCTACAAATTTCTACAGGTTATTGGCCCCCGCGCTAAACCTCTGCCCTATTTCGCTCTCGTCTTGTAACACCTGAACAAGTCCGCCTATCCGAAAGCGGCCCGAACCCCGAACCGAACGCTGAACCTCGAACGCCGAACCCGAACCTCGAACGCCGAACGCCGAACCCCGCAATTGACGATGCCCGAAGCGAAAGGAATGACGAAACTTACGAACGAAAATTACGAAATTTGGAGGATTTTGATGGAAGCCGTGTTCGTTCGGAAGAATGTTCGCGATGTTGCCATTGGGAGTACGCCACGCCCGAGTACTGGACCGAACTCGAAGGCCGTCCGGGATTGGGATCGGCAGAATGCCGAAGCTCGTGCCGAGATGATCTTAGCTGTTGAATTTGATCAGCTTGCGCATATGACGGCTGGGACCGCACACGAGATCTGGGATGAGCTGGAGCATGTGCATCGCTCTCGTGGTTTTGTGACGAAAATGGCACTGCGTCGGAAATTCATGTCGATGAGGATGGATGACAGTCAAAAGATGGCCTCCTGGATTGGAGACGTCTGAGGAATTGCATTCCGTTTAAAGCAGGCTGGAATCACGGTCAACGATGAAGATGTTATCCTCGTACTTACGATGGGTCTCCCCGACACCTATGACACATTTGTTGTAGCCCTCGATTCCACCGAAACCGCTGCACTCACGTTGGACTACGTGATTGGACGGCTCCTCAATGAGGAATCCCGTAAATCCCCGACTGGTTCCCGCGAAGGGGCATTCCGGGCCTCTATTCAACACAGTCGACCGAGACCTGTTACCGACATCACATGTTTCAACTGCGCAAAGAAGGGACATTACCAGTCCAACTGTCCGGACAAGAAGGAGGATGCTCGTGTCGCTAGCGCGGATTTTGATGCAGCCTGGTGAAAAGCTCGGCTTGTGGGGGAATGTTGGAATTCAAGCTGACGCGTCCGCGGACGCGTGCTACGCCACCATGCTGTGCATGGAGACGCTAGGACGATGAAACGCGTTCAGCTGGCCTGACCCCATTTGTTTCTTGAAGATTCATTGTTCTACGCACCTTGTTTGCTTCATTGTTCCCAGATGTATAAAAGGCTCCCAATATCTCGAATAAATTGTTGAATTCTCTTGAACCCCTGTTTGAACGAACCTACAAATTTCTACACAAGTTGCCGTCGACTCCAGACACCCCCACCCCAAAGCGAAGCGCCAAAGCCGCCGAGAACGTGGCCGGGACCTCGACCGCGCTGGATGTTGCTGGGCTCTCTGGGCACACCGCAGCGCAAGCCCGATACCGGGAGAGGTACGTCCCAATCTTCTGGCTAGAGAAATTTTGGGCTTGATTTTCAAACGGCGCATTAGGAACAGCGAGCGGGAGAAGTCGAAGGCCAGAGTACGGATGCGGAAAGGATGACTGGGCCTCAGGTACTCGACGGAGGAGTTGATGGCCATGTCCTCAGACCAGTTGCGCAAGTCGTGAGTGTCCCTCGTGCCTCCTGATCGCTGAAGCGGACAATTAATTGATTTGCTGCAGGAAAACGTTTGCTGCGTTCCGCGACCACGTGCACGATTACCTGCTTTGGGTTGTTGTCAGCCCCGACGATGCGGACGCAGTCGCCGACTACGAACGTCTCCTTGAGTCTCACCCCGCCTCGGAAGGCGACCTACCGGACGAGCACGTCGAGTTCTTGTTTCGCCATGTCCAGCCGGTGCCATTGAGTATGGACTAAGGGTGATTTACACTCCTAGGCTCCTCCCTGTACCTTGCCGTCGTACACAATGACGAGTATCTGTTCAACGTTGCCCATTGTCTGAAGTGTCACGGCGAACTCGCCACGTTACGTGCCGTCAAGCGTTTTGCCATGAACGTCGGTGCTCCTCCTTCCTGATCCCCCTTTCCTCTGTTTTCTCAGATTCCATTGATGTCAGTCTCAACGCGGCCCGCCGCTGAGGGGGAGGGGTGCGTGCATACTGCTTCTCTTCCCCCATCCTTACGCTGACCATGGTTTCAGATCCCCCAGTACCAAAGCTGAGCTGAAGCGACTTCTCGCGTGCGAGCGTATGGCGAGGTGAGTACGAGAGCGCTACTCGACGTGCTTTATCCGAACGGGAGCCAGGCACCGCGCCGCAATCAAAGCAATGGCTCCTCACGCTCAACAGGAGCTTCGAAACCGGGCTCGGGCGTCACGTACCAAGTACCGCGAACAGTACGTCGTGCACATTTTATGCCTTGCGCGCCTTTCTGAGAGTTCTCAGGCATCGAGTTCTATTGCTCCAGAAGGAACGGGCTCGGCGCCAGCGGTACAGTCGTCGTGCTGCTCAGTACGTTGCCGAAAGCTGACAAATATTACAGCGACTCCCCCCTCACAGTCGAGGAGTACCTCAGGCGCCGTCGGATCCGTGAAAGCGGACCGAGTTACCTGAATTACCAACGCCAGACAGGCCCCGCTCTTCCTACCCTCTTTACAATATAATGTCAACTCTCTCCTTGCTTTGCCACTGCTGTTCACCAGTCCTTTTGCTGTAGCCATTAAATATGCATCACTGAATCCGATGTCTCGCCTTCCCATCTGCGTGAATCAATCCAATGACAACGGCTGCGTGGCACAACGGTTAGTGCGCTCGATTGACCTTAGGCTTCTGCATCGGTTTAATCGGGATATGGCGGTTCGACTCCTCCCGTAGCCTCTTTTGTGTTCCGGTCTTTTTGCTCTGTTTTTGTTTTTTTGCAAGAGACACATAAATTAACGCTTAGGGTATGAAGAATATTCAAGAACCCAACAAGAACCACGGTAAGGCGAGGTCCATATGAACAAAGATTCATTCAACCAAAAATCAGTAACCGTTGCTATACAGGCATCGCATCCTAGGCGCGGCCCCGCTAGGCTCCGCTAGAGACGAGACGAAGACTTAAGGTCCAGTAGTCAATTCCCATGTCGTGGTAGGTTTTTTCTTTTGCGGCGTAGCCTGGGCCCCGCTTCAAACCCTCAGTACCCCACCAGAAGCTGCACCCTTGCGACAATTATAATTAATAAGAGGCTCGACCCTTCCGATAACTAAGACTTAGGCTCGGACTTGGGAAGTGTTGGAAGACCAAGTTTTTATTCAATGTGGAATACACGACAACGAGTACACCGAGGAACATCCTGAGCTAAAGTACGACAACATATTACAACTCATCAGCGGTGGGGAAGCGGAGGCCGTCCCAGTTGTAGCTTGTGGACCATATCCTCCGGAGCCCGCGATTCAGAGGTTGACGGCGAGCTTGCGGCGCACGGAGCAGTTGCGGGGGATGCCATAGAACAGTTCTAAGGAAGGATTAGACGAATCACAGACGAAATGGGGGAGAAGGCACTTACTGAGCAAAAAAAGCCATGAAGGTGTCGCGGTCGGCATCAACGACGAGGAAGGGGGTTGACGGCGAGCTTGCGGCGCACGGAGCAGTTGCAGGGGATGCCATAGAACAGTTCTAAGAAAGGATTAGATGAATCACAGACGAAATGGGGGAGAAGGCACTTACTGAGCAAAAAAAAGCCATGAAAATGTCGCGGTCAGCACCAACGACGAGGAAGGGGGTTGACGGCAAGCTTGCGGTGCATGGAGCAGCTGCGGGGGATGGGATAGAAAAGTTCTACGCAGGAATTGGGTGAATCGGACAAAAATTGCGGGAGGGGGGACCTACTGCGCGAAAGGAAATTGGTGACGGAGCAGTTTGCGCCAACAACGAAGGACTATGTTGCCAAGTTCGCGGCGCACGAAGAGCAGCATGCTGGGGATGCGAGAGAAGAGATCTGCGCAAGAATAAGATGAATCGAAGATGAAATGGGGGTGGGGAGAACCTACTGGGTGAAAAAAGCTGAGGTCAAATTACTTCCACAAGTCTCGCGAATTTGCGCTGGCGATCGCGATTTGGGATCGTCGGGACGTTGTCTAGTCCACGCAGAGCGGACTGACTGCGTCTTTGGACGCGAACGTCGTCCAGTCCAGGCGATGCACTAAATTGGAATGTTTCCAATTAGTTGCGACTTGAGGTCCGAGCCCGCCGTCAGCGCACGAGGGGGTCGTGGGCCGACAGCGTCACAAAAATCGTCAGCCCACGAGTCCGTGGGCGACAACGCTGGGTCGCCTGTAGTGGTTGGAAGAGAGCAGAAGTCAATGCCAAGCAACGCCAAATAACCCCCTATCTCATCTCAGCATGCTCAAAAAAAATTCAGTCAAAAAAGAGATACGGGCGGCTCAGTCATAAGTATGGCAATTTCATTTACTATTCTGTATTGTATTCTGTGGACCTTGTCGACACAGTAATTGAAATGTATGTACATCGCACGGAACTAGAGAGATCGTTTCGTATAGCTAGATTAATATTGGGGGCCCACCGCCGCCCTCATCGCCTGGCACTCCTTCCTACGCAGGTCCTGCAGTTCCACCTCATATGGCCCCAATATTGCAAAAGGATATGGCCCCTCCCGAAAATCTCAATGCAAAATGTTTAAGGGGATTATTTAAATAGCCATTTACCTCAGTTGAGATCACAGGGGCTTGCCCCGGCAACCCGGCATGAGCACGGATGCCCGGTGCCTTTCCCTGCCATTTCTTTGAGCTGTTCCCATCAAGGATTGACCCGGCATGCATCCGGCATGACCGTTGTACATTATGTAAATTGGACAAACTCGGATCTGCACGAAGAATTCCTCCCGCCTCCCTCCGTGTTTGCCTAATTGGGCCGGTATGTTTTTTGACAATTATGTAAAATCGCGGCAAAACCCGACAGCTGAAAGATATTATAAATGGTGCCCGTACTCCCCGTTCCGTCCCGGTTCCTCCCGCAATCAACCTCCCAAATTCCAAATGACGTAAACACATCACTCGGCCCGCTTCGGGATGCACAGACCTCCTCCCGCCTTCCTCCGGTTGGAGAAACACCCTATTAGGACATATGTTTTTGACCGTTATGTAAATTGTCAGTGAAAGCCGAAAAGAAAGTGCTCCGTGTTCGCCCTGCCCCTTTCCCGGCCTACTCCGTCAAAAGGCAGCGAAAAAAAGGTTGCACGTAATGAGCGTCGGCAACCTCGGCACCACATTCCAAATGACGTGAACACATCACTCGGCCTGCTTCGGGATGCACAGACCTCCTCCCGCCTTCCTCCAGTTGGAGAAACACCCTATTAGGACATATGTTTTTGACTGTTATGTAAATTGTCGGTGAAAGCCGAAAAGAAAGTACTCCGTGTTCGCCCTGCGCCCTTTCCCGGCCTACTCCGTCAAAAGGCAGTGAAAAAAGGTTGCACGTAATGAGCGTCGGCAACCTCGGCACCACAGCGCTTCCCGCATTTCCCCGAGTGACACCTGCCACTGCCCGCAATGCAGAACATACCAGGAGAGGAAATAACGGGAGACTTCAGCTTCCTCTCGCGACAATCACAGAAATTCAATGCGATAAAAATGCGATCAAACAAGAAAAAGACATACGTGAAAAGGCCGTACGCCACCCGCTCAAACGCGCTCGACGGAAGATCGTCCTTGCCCGCAACAAAAGCAAAACTCCACTCGAGAAAATCGGTTGGCATCAAAAATAAAATACAAACATATCCCAAAAAGGCAGGTATGAAATTTGCGAAAACCCTCCCTCAATCCTCCTCGTCCTCACCGCCCAAGAACACCTCCTCGTCGCTGTGCACATCACCCCCGCTCCTCCGCGTCCCCAAGCCCGTCCCAATCACCCTCACCATCACCCTCGTCATCCTCGTCCTCGCTGCTGCTATCCGCTCTATCCTCCACCACCGGTCTCCTAACTGTGCGCTTCTTCCCATTTGCCAGCCTCTCCTCCGTAAAAGTCGTCTTGGCGTCCTCAGCCATCTGCCGAAACATATGCGCCTGTTTGATTGCATACGCGATGGCGCCTTCGGCAAATAGCTCATCCACCTCGCCCACCTTGATCACCTGGCCCCGCGCATCCCAGCAGCTGGCGTTGTACTCAAAGGTGACGACGACACGACGCATCTCCTCCTCAAGCAGCATCACCTCCTCCTTCCAACGCCGTGACCGTGCGTACACCTTCGCCCACTCAATTCGCAGCGCTGAAGAAATTGTTTAGTAAACGTAAAGGAAGCAGGAAAACAAGCTAACCATCTTCCAACTCAGCGTCCGTCCCTGCCGTCCCAGCAACAGTCCAAATCCACAAAACCTCCCGCTATTAGATCCGTGCCCAAAGCTTGCAACAGAACCAACTGGGCCAAAAGGCCATTGTAATCGGTTGAAGACCGATTACTGCTTTGGACTATATATAGCTGATTAAACACATTTGCATGCATTTAACAGTGCCCCCCCATTAGGCACTGAGCCCCCGAAGTGCTGGACAATCAGACCCTTGACTGATCCTTGATTTAGGATCGGATCTGATCTGGTATTCCATTGGAATGGAACCCTGTTGCTAATTTTGCAACCTGAACCGGCCCGGAAACGGGGAACCCCGGTTGCACTTCCCAAAGACTACAACAACACACAGAAGACCCCCAGGTCATGTGATCGACCTGCCGGACGTTACCGAGCTCAAATGATGACAAATCAAGTCAGGTTCTCCAGGCCTGCAAAATAATGCCACCTTGGGGTATTGAACTCGCGCCTCGGTACAACCGATTACACTATTAGATCCGTGCCCAAAGCTTGCAACAGAACCAACTGGGCCAAAAGGCCATTGTAATCGGTTGAAGACCGATTACTGCTTTGGACTATATATAGCTGATTAAACACATTTGCATGCATTTAACACCCGCACACTCTCCCCTCCTCGCGCTTCCCTCTCCTCGCCGTCGCTGTCGTCGTCGTCCACCTCCGTCGATGCTGCTACGAGTGGGAGTTCACCCTCCGCTGTCAAGCGCCGCTCCCTGGCGTGCCGACGTTCCTCCTGCCTCTCGCGCTTTGCCTGGTGCCTCGACAGCTCTTCGGGATCCTCTAACAGCCGAATATCCCGCTTCCTCAGCTTCTGCCACCCCACCTTCGCCGGGTCCCCGCCGCTGAGCGATCGAATAGCCTCCCATGCCGCCTGGTATCGCTCCGAATGGATTCGGATCTTGCTCTCGTTGCGGGTGACAATAGTACACGAACGGGTATTCGCGCCTTGATGACGCGAATGGATCTTCTTGTAGATCAAGAACCTGGTCTTGATGTGGAGCTGGTTGCGCAGGCGGACCAGCGCGGAGCGGCACTGAGCGTCGCGTGCCCGCGCCTCGAGGCCGGGCGCGCCAGAGGATCCCGTAGACGACAAAGACCCGATATTCACAAGTCCCGCGGTACAACCCGTCGTGCGCTCCTGGTCACTCAGCGCCGACGGCAAGAAGAGCGGCACATCTTCGGGCAATTGGGACGTGTCCGCCGGCACACGTGCCGCTGCCTGCAATGCCCCTGGTGTGTACAAGGCCTGGAGTTTGCGGAAGCGTTGGATGCCGCGTGTCAGCTAGGGCGCTCATACTGATCTGCTGTCCTGTGGTCTTGGCCTTTTCAGCTCCGCTTGAAGACGCACGCGCCGCCTCGAAGGTGAGTTAGGGTCCGTTCTCAATCACAAGCAAATAGGAAACTCACTGCTCCTCCTCCAGGTCCAGGCCCGCGTATATAAACCCGCTGGGGCTCACATCATGCAGTGCGGGTACGCCGTTCTTGGCGTCCTCCGCCTCCTGCGTCGAGAACTCCAAACGAATGTCGGCCTCGGTCTTACCTGCGCAAGCACGATTAGAGTCCACCCAGACCATGATAAATAGACGCGCGACGCACCCTTGACCACGCACGCATACGGGTTTTTGCACTTCCGCTTAACATCCGGCCCTTGCTCAGTCTCCGCCTCGAAATATTCGACCATCTTCCGCCAAGCGGGAACACGCTCTGCTTGTTGCTGCGAAAACTCCTCGAAAGCGTCCCCTTGTTTTGCAGCCTCGACTTTTGCAATATCCAGCCGGCGACGGAGTAAACGCGCTATGTAACTCAATGAGTACTTTGCGAACAGGAACAGGAAATAAAGCTTACGGAGTAGCGTCAGTTTCACCCAATTCCAGTAATTCCAGTGGTCGTCCAACGTGTCGCGGCAAAAACCTGGCCCCTGCTCCCTCGTGCTCGTCGCCACACCACCGATATTGGCCCATGGCCGCTCGATACCCTCGCCGTCGTCTGCCCTGCCCCCAAGAGAAAGCTCAACGAAAACAACAAATGGCAGGCCAGAATGTGGGCGTTGATGTGCATTTTGGGGATCACAAAGTGTATTAGGGACATGACGATCTTCATGCGCAGGAGCGGAGGAA
Organism: Mycena alexandri; assembly: GCA_029233265.1. Classification (NCBI taxonomy): domain Eukaryota; kingdom Fungi; phylum Basidiomycota; class Agaricomycetes; order Agaricales; family Mycenaceae; genus Mycena; species Mycena alexandri. The sequence continues at coordinate 120,252 of JARJCM010000160.1, forward strand.
GATGGAGAAGCCGCTCCTTCAGCATCTTCCACCATTGACAGACAATGTTGTAGGATATAACCTTCTTGAGTCGCTGGTCCCAGTGGTGTAGGATTGACGCAAAAATATAGTCCATATTCGCATACCTAAGCATCAGTCAGCGCGAGGAATTAAATGTTCTCAATTGGGTACGTACCTCTCCCCCTTTTGAAGATCCTCGACGCCGTTGGGCTGGACAAATTCATGCCTAGCGCAGACACCCATCCCGACGCCCGTGCTACTGTACCCTCGCAAGAACTTGGTGTTCGCGTAATCGAGGGCCGCCAGGCCACTGCACGTACTGATCTAGCGCCGCCACATCCGACGTCAGCGCAGAACTCGCGAGAATCTCAATAATCCACGCACCTCTTTCTGGTCGGTGACCGAAGGTAAATATTGTCGGTACGGTTTGTTCTCGGTGAAGTAGGCCCAGCCCGTCCCAAGCCCGGGGTCGCGCAGTTCACTTGAGATCATTCGTCGCTTCAAGCGGAAGCAAGCGTCCAATGCGAGGAATAAAACGTAAAGGAATCTGAAGAGTAGTCAGCACCCGAAGTCGTCGCAGAAAAACAGAGAGAAAGACACAAGATATTCACCTTCGCTCAGGCGACGCATTCTCCCAGCCGTCAGGCAAATTAACCCCCGGGCGCGGGCAAGCGGGGCAAAGAACCGCACATTCCCCTGGCTGCGTCCCGAAGATCCCGCTCGGATCGTGACCCCTTCCCGCCCGCTTCAGCAAGAGAAGATGCCAATATTGGTGCGTAATGCGCAGGAATTCGGGATAGCGCGTGGAAGGCTTAACGCCCGTGTGGTTGGTGAGTTTCTCTAACGCCACGTAAAAGTCGTACATGGTGGTTTTGGCTTGCAGCGTTTGGGCGTGGAAAAAGTCCAGCATCTCGAAGGTCGCCGCCGTCTGGGGCGCAACGTGGGTGGCGGGATACCAGCCGCCGCGGAGAAGCCGGATGTAGTGCTCGCCGTTCGCAGCCTCGCTCTCGCATCCACAATAGTCGACGCTGACCTTGTGGATGCCGTTGGTGTGAAGGATGACAAAGGTTGTTGGGGCGGATCGGGGGCGCACACAGCGGCGGTGACCGAACTGGATTCTCAAACCCAGGTCCTTCAATGCTTTCTTGGTGAAGCAGTAGCCGTCCCAGTACTGTACAAAATGGTTTATAAATCCTATGCCTGCATCGCGCAAAACTTGGGGGAAAAAAGGACGTACCTCGACAATGTGCAGCGGGTGGGACTCGTCGTTTGCGACACAGCATGCTTGACAAAACATCTGAACACCGTGACAGCTCTGGCAGCGATACCGAGGGTGGGTAGCATTACAGCCGTGTCCAGCGCAGACAGTCTCTTCAGCGCCCGCGGTGCCGTCATGACGTAACAGCTCTGTCAAGTACGCTGGACGTTTGGGTCGCCATCCTGCCATCTTGAAAGAAAACGTGTGAGAGGTCTTCAAAATAAAAAGGCACCAAACACATACCGAAGGCTCAGTTAATCCGCACCGTTTCCTGGGTGCCTTCGGGGGAGCAGGGGGCAGAGGATCGTCTCCAAACATCTCGTAGCGCTCGTCGACCTCGACGGGTGCCAAGTCGAGGGCGTCAAGAAGCCTGCTTTGACCCGCGGATTGGTTTGTTCACGCCCTTTTCAATGGGCTTGGCGCCTCAAGCACTGTGACAGTGCGGTAGACGCGTCGCCCAGACGCGCGCTCCACAACAGTGTTGACGGGAGCATCGACCAAGGTGGCAGCATCTTGAGAAACGTCATGGTTGTGGAGGTTGGTCGGTGCTGCAGACGGAATTGCTGTGCGCTTGCGTCGGCGAATCACGTCCATGGAGTCCATTGGGGGCGGGCAGTTAACGGTAGGAAGAGAACGTCGAGGGAGAGAACGTTGTAGGTGATTAGGAGAGCTTTGAGGAACCACAACGACATCGACTAGCCCGCGTCTGGGCTGACTGCGTCAATTCGCAATTGGATCTGGGTGAAGAAGATTGGGCTCAATGGCATCTCTGTAAATTACTCTGAAACAAAAACCTACCTCGAGAACGCCGACTAGGGCACGTCAGTGAGGGGACTGCGTCAAATAACGGGAGATTTAAACCTGGTAAGGATTGATCACGTCTCTCAGAATTACTCCGACAAAAAACTTACCTCGAGAAGACTAGCCCACGTCGGCGAGAAGAATGTTTCAATGGGTGATTGGACCTGGTGAGGATTGAGCTCAATGGCATCTCTCAGAATTACTCCAAAAAAGCTTACCTTGATACATCTACAAAAACAAAAGAGACCTGAGAAAGACAACAAACTGCAACAAATGTGTCTGATACGGAGGCAAAAAACGGCAGGCAATGCCGAGGGTAGACTACACCACCAAACAAACATTGCCACGACATCGCCGCTCGGTCTCAACGAACTAAATTCTGGCGCTGGGGACCCCGATGTATCCGCCTCTACTTTGGTGACCCCTTTGGTTCTAAAGCCCACCACCACCACCACAGCTGATTTTCATTCCACCCTGGTAAGCCACCGTCTACAAACCAACGCGTCGAGAATGCATCGGGTCTATGCGCTGGATCTGACCATTGGTTCCTATGGTGGTACCTATGTGCTCTCGACGTGCTGGTGGCTTGGCCACTGTAATAAATTCTGACCTTTTTGCTTTGCAGGTGCCACTCTTCGCAACGACGCCTATGCGCACAAGGCACACCCTTTTCTTCCTTCCGCAAAGACTTTCAAGCTCAGATTTCTGAAAGTGCCCCGAGTGCCCCTAACCAAGATGATTTGAGTACCCCACCAAGTAGACGATGTAGACGATGTAAGCGCCGTCACTGCTCCTTTTTGTGCCCAGGGCTGATCTCCATGTCCGCGGCTCGTATCAGTTGCTTTGCATACCGTCCCAGCCCTACCTCAACTTTCGCCTTCCGAAATTCCAGAGCCCCTGCCGTTCAGCCCAAGATTACGAGCACCCGACAAAGAATGACTCAACCCACTGTGTAAGCAAGCGTCTTTCTTTCCCTTGTTCGTGCCCAAGCTCATCGGTTCTCACTCCGATGCCGTTCTTCAAGATTACGACGACAAGCTATCCAAGACTATCGCCTTGCCAGTATGATTCCGCCTTGGTAAGCACGCTTTCGTCTTCCATTCCACCCTTGTGTGCAAGCTCATCTCTTGTTTTCGCCAGTACTTCGCTGAGTCCACCCCACCCCGCACAAGTGGCCGCAAAACGGACGGCAACATCGTTTGAAAGCTCAAACCAGTAGTAAAACAGTGTCTAGATAATGTATTTAACTTTGCCATGTCGTTGCTACGTCGTACCAATACAGCCCATTCAATTGCTATGCTGTTGACTTTTTTCTGTGAGATTTGAATTGAAGGGCGCTTATTTCGAGGGTAACCCAATGTATAGGCGCCGGTACAGGCGCCGGCCTTTGAGTCGGACCGGTATGACGAATATGGCGAACTTGCCTCGGGTATGACGAACTTGCTACATTCTCCAAATATCGGACATCGTCCTGAAGGCTCAACACCCGAAATTTGGCACTTTTAAGATAGGGTATATCCATTTGACTATCAAATGCCTTTAGGGATTTTTTTCAGGAATTTCCTGCCCACTCAGGATGTTCTTGTCGAGACGTGCTGAAATTGACTGTATTTGGCCAAGAGTACCCCATCTTTTCCTTCTACCATGCACAATCTCACTGCGGACACTTCCTCCAACAACTCCAATCCGCAACGGCAAGCACTCTAGCAGTCCCCGCGGCCTGTCTGAAGCTGAAATACTGCCCAGTTCGCATGGAATAACCGCCAAGGCACCCTGCCCTAAGCGCGCAGATGTCAAAAGTACTCCTGCTCAACTGGCCGCTACAAAACGGTATAGAGAAGCGTGCTTCGCAGCAGTATCTTGAACAACAGCCCGCATTGAACAGCATAGTAATCTCTTGGTCCTTCGAGAAAAGGCGCGGGCACGAGTTGCAAGGTGAAAACCCAATCGTTGGTTGTCCACCCGTTTCCAGTTTCCAAACCATCTTTCGCAGGCGTCGACAAGAAGTTAAGGGAACACAGTTAGAGGAGGCTTCCAAGGCGTCTGCACGTTTGGATCATGCTCGCTTTCGCGAGAGGTGCGTGTTGTGATACGTCGAGTTTGAGATTCTGATTCCTTCTGTTGTTTGCAGAAACCAGGCCGAACTTGCACACCGGCAGAGAACTCGACGTGCTGAGGCGTATGTCAAAAAGCATGGCTGGGATGCTTGGGCGGACCACAACGACCGCCTCACCTTCCATGTGCAAAAGCGCGCTGCCGCCGCGCAAAAGCAAGTTGATGACGATCTAGCTGAGGCAGAGGAGGAAGCGGAGTGGGCGGCTCGACGAATAGAACAGGCACAAGGGGCGTCAGGGCTATCATGCAGCGCCGTCGACACTGGCGCTGGCGATGATGACGACTAATCACTCAATGTTTCCGTTGGTCGAAAATCAAATCAAATTTTTTGGGTAAATGCAAGAGCGAGAGCGAGAACGAGTACGACTCCCAGTTTACATCCGAGAATGTGCATGATTGGAATGGATCTGGGTGTAGCAAAGGTTCGGGGTGTAGTAAAGGTATGGGGTGTGGCCATGGTACAACATATCGGTGTATCGCTCGCCCTTCTGCAAGTCGGCTGGAGGCATAGCTCTTTTCTCTGCGTTGCTGACGGCGTTCTCAGTGTCTGCCGGCGTCTTACTGGAATTTATTGAGAGAAACAGCGCAGTTGTGGCAGTCGTGCTCACCAGCGACATTGGGCGTCAGAAGGAAGAGACTGGTCGGTAGTCTGGTTAGTATTGCTGACCAGTTTATCACTGAAAGGTCGTCAGCGGATGCCAATGTCCGTGCAGACGCACGCACAACGGAGGATTGGCCATTTTGCGTGTACTTATTGATGCGACAGTGATTCCCATATTTGGCTTTGGAACACATGTGACAGCGTGACTTCGACCTCATATGTAAAACTTCCATGGCGCCTCAACCCCAACTTTTCTCTCATCCAAACGCCCACTACTCCTACCTATGACTAAAATTCGTCCAGTCTCTCCCTCTGCGACAAAGCCATCGGTACCACACTCCCGTTGCACCCCACCATTCTATCCCCACAAGCCAGCGCATCGCGACGTATGGGCGCTGTCGGACAAGGCGGGCCAGAAATTCTACGTCGTTACCAGCGGAAGAGGTATTGGCTTCTTTACCGACTCGTAAGTTTTTGCTTTTGCTAACATCTCACGATGCTGACCCCATTATCTTACAGCGACGATGCGAACTTGCAGACCGACAACTATACCAACGCCTCCAAAAAGAGCTTCGGTCGCTGGCCTGAGGCTCGCGCTTACTGGAACAATGTTTGTGGTGAAGACCATTGCGGTGGATGCCCTATCCCACGTCTCGCGCGCGGCTTCACCGGCTCACTCCCTGCCCCATCCGCGACTCTGCCAACCCCACTCCCCGCCGTTACCGTCATCACCACACCTGTTCCCACTCCTGCCTTCTTCTTCCACTTGCCGTCACCCTCTGCCACCGCCACCCCCGCAAATACCGCGGCGACGTCTCCATTCTCCTCGCAGGCCCAGGCCCCCATTTCTCCATCCCCGCGCCCTCGCGCTCCCACCAGCGCCACTCGGGCGACCTCTTCGCACACGGTCACTGCACCTGCTGCCCCCCCCTCCTCCTGCAGGCGTGGCGGCGAGGCCACTTTGGGCGGTCCCCAGACTCAACAGACTCTTTGTCAACCGCGTCGACGCCTTCCAGTTCTTGCCGCGCGGGGGGGACCTGATGTACACGACTGATCTCGACGCGCTCGAGGCGGCCATCGCGCCCACCGCCCCAGCCGCGTCCTCGCCGGGCTCTTCCCAGCCTGGCTTCTCGACGCGGTTCTGGGTGGTGGCCGGTAGCCCCCATATTCTTAGCTCCCGCGACGATGCCGTGGCCCTTCTTATCCAGAAACACGCGACCCCCGGCATTTCCCTCATGGTATCCGACGACCTCGATGAGCTCGAGGGATTTTTGGAGTCGTAGGCCCCCTCCTCATCTTACCCGCCGCCCGCTGTCTCAACCTCGTAGCTCATTCTTGTTACCGCTGTATTCACTTGCACTCACGCGCCTGCCTCTACTTACTCTTGGACATCTCCGCTGACGTATCTACTTACTCTCTTGGACATCTCCGCCGACGTATCTATTTACTCTCTATCTTGAACATCTCTACCACCCGTCTACTTACTCTCTTGGACATCTCCGCCGGCTTCTAGCTTGTGCTACTCTTGTATCCGTTGTATATCCGTTGTGTACTTTGAGTTCCCCGTACATACCATTGTTGTTTTGTAATATAAACTCTGCTTCATTGTAAAGGGCAAGCGTGAATTTGGACGTGAGAATTGAGTTGAAGATTTAGACGTTTAGGCGTTCAGGCATTTCACACAACAGACAGAGAAGACAGCGGAACCAACACAGAACTGCTGTCTCATGGATTTCACACGACGTGGGAGTCAACGCGGATCGAGCGGCTCAGGGACATTGTAAAACACCATGGCGGACTTCGTACTTCGCCGTCGCGCGTGTTGTTTTGCAAAAGAGTCTATTACACAATCCAAACTGCGGAACAAGACACTATACAAGAACGCGTTGACTCGAGGTAATACACGCAACAAACGTCGGAAACACCCCACTTGCACTCACTCTACCCTCTCACTTGCACTCGCACTATACTCGCTGATCACTATGCCCATCTCCCCCGCTGACTACGCGCATAACCATCCCAACGGCCGTGAACTCACGACCTTTCGCTTCAGTGAGGCACGCGAGGAACTCCTCCTCGAATGGGTTGCCGCCTTCATCGCCATTCAATCCGATCCGCTGGCCCTGCGTCGCTTTTGGGAGTGTCTCTTCACCGACTACTGGCAAACATTCTGTTGGACTTGGAGTATTGAGAAGGACCCGGAGCCTGGCACCCAGCGCGCGTCGGAGGAGGTGTCGCAAACGCAGGCGGTGATCAAGCAGACTCAGGGTGTGAGTTATTTTTTACTCTTATTATTATTTCGTTGACTTACAGTCTTTCAGCGTATTCGCGGCTTCATGAATTACCAATTGCGCAGCCCGCACCGCCAGCAGGTGCGCGAGGCGGAGGCGGCGATGGCGGCGGCGGCTTTGGAGGCGGCGGATGCCGCAGCGATTGCGACGCAGATTGACGAGGCGGTAGCGATGTACAGGGTGGATATGGCGGTGGATGTGTAGTGCGCCGGGCGGGGAAGTCGTCGGTAGTGGCGTAGAAACAAAAGCGCGAGGATCTAGAACCATAGTTAGCGTGCATCAGTCCGTAGAAACACGTACGGACCCTTCTTGAATAACTGAACACGACTTGTTGATTGAACGCCGTGCGAGAGTTGATGAATGAGAACAAATTTATCCGCTTCGCAGTCGCCTTCCTCCTAATCATGTCAAAATCAAAATCTAAAAAATCGCATGACGACGACGACGCACCAAAGAAAAGAGGAAACCCAGGCGACTTTCACGGCAAGCGCGATGAATTCCTACGCGAGCACCTTGAGGAATATATTGCGGCATCAGAGGCGCGTGGTACACACACCTTTTGGCCGACACTTTTTGCCAAATGGTGGGCGCTGTTTCCCTGGACGCTGCCCATTGAGAAGGACTCGACGGACGGCATCGAGCTGGACAACAGGCCCGACATGGCGCTGTCGGATGCCGAGCGCGCACAAAAGAAGAAAGTTCTTGATACGATGGAATCTGTACGTTCGAATGGTTAGAAAATACGGCGCCAACATGACTTTTGACAAACGTACCTCAGAAAGTAAAAGCCTGGTACAACTATCAGCGCGCACACCACGGCGGGGGAGCCAAGAACCCGTGGGCACCGTTGCTGAAGGAGCTCCGTAAAAGACCAACGCGCCGGCACCAAAACGACTTGCGGACTTTCAGTGCTACATGCAGCGACCAGAGTACAAGACAGAAATCCAGCGAGTATTCGGGGAGCGACATCCAGACAAGATAGGAGGACGAGGGACGATAAATGAGCGGGCGGCCATTGCGCGCGAGTTGTTGGCGGGAGAGAGTGAGGAAATACGGCAGAAAATCCATGAGCTTGCGGATGCGGAGCACGAAGAGGAGATGAAGGATTGGCGGGCGACAAAAGACGGTACGAAGGAGCTAACCGAGGAGGAGAGGGAGGCGTAAGTGGATTTCCTACACGTGCAATAAATAACGCTGATGAACCTGAGCAGTGCCCGAGCGAGATGGGCGGTAACGATTGCACCGCTGCTCAAGATTCTGAGCGATTATACGGGGTACAAGATATCGATGATTGTGGGACGAATCGACAAAAGCACGTGGAAGTTTGACATCTGGTCGTTGCATGAGGGAAGGACAGCCAAGGGGGAGGACCGGCCGATGTGGGCTGCTGACGGGGCGTATAACGACCATGTCGTGCGCCAGTTTATGCGGTTTCTGCTTGCAGAAGGTAAGCACTATTAGTAGGACCTCCAACGAGACAAGCTAACGCACCCAATCTGTAGAGGGCGCCGTCGTCCCGAGCTATTAGATCCGTGCCCAAAGCTTGCAACAGAACCAACTGAGCCAAAAGGCCACTGTAATCGGTTGAAGACCGATTACCGCTTTGGACTATATATAGCTGATTAAACACATTTGCATGCATTTAACACGAGCGACCGTGTTGGCGACGACCCGCTGGAGATTTTAAGACTTGCAAGTATCGCCACTACCGCAGCAGCATCCTCGGCTAATACGTCGGCGGCGTCATCGTCGTCTGGCCCTAACACTTCCAATCTCGCCAATCCAGCCGCCGCCCCCACTGCAGCAGCTCCCCCGCGCGCAGTCACTCCCACTCCCACTCCCACCCTCCCTGACCACCCTCCCACTCCCATCCCCGTTGAATTCGCTGCTATTATCCCACAAGTACGCGCCCCCCCCACGGCAAGCGAGCTCGATGGGGTAGAAGGCGTGGAAGACGCTTTGAAAAGGGAGGTGCAGGCACTGCCGGCGGATGAGCGCACGGCGCGAATCGAGCAGCTGAAGCGAATGCCAGTGTTCTTTCGCCAACGCGAAAGCAATATCGCGAGACATGGCGAGGAGGAGGTGGACGCGAAGGCGGAGCTAGACGCACAGGCGACCAAGGCAGCGGCGGAGAAGGCGGCGGCGAAGGAAGCAAAGAAGCGCAAGGCTCCAACGAAGAGAACGAGGAAAGGGAGGACGAAGCGGCGCAGGGGGCCGATGGGGCTGGACGCGAGCAACGAGGAGCCAGACAAGCCGGCGCTCGAATCCGACTCAAGCGAGGATGAGCAGCAGAGCAAGGACGAGCAGCATGGGATGCCGACGCCGACATCAAAGCCAGCGCGCCCACAGCCGCACCGATTGAATGCGCGCAGACAAGGCGCTGCTGCGACCGTAAACAGCGGGGAGCGCGGACGCGAGTGGGGTACAAGCGCCTGGGTGGGCGATGGATGTGAAGAAGGTGTTAGAAACTGGAAAAATGGACGAGATCTGGAAGACGTTGGTGGGCTTGTGGTGGGAAAAGGAGAAGGTGTGCGCATTTGCAGGTCCAAGTCGCGGGTACACCGAAGGATGACCCATCCAGGTCTCCGAGTGGGTGCAATACGCACGCAAGGCGCCAGTGAAGCCTGTGATCGATGACGTTGAAGCGTTCGGCCAGAAATGGTGGGAGTGGTGGGTGTTGATGAATCCGAACTGGCGTGAACGCTCGAGCTTCGCGCCGAGAACCCACCCGAGGCTGGAGCAGACGGCGGGAGGGGAGGAGTGGGGAGCGGTGGACTACTCGGGGCCGAACAGAATTCTGAATGTGCTGATTTGCCTGCGCTGGTGGAAGGACATGATGGGGCCGAACGACGATGAAGAATATTGGGTGGAGGCCGAGGAAGATGTGATTTGGTCGCTGGGGCAGATAAGAGAACTGACCCAATCTTGCAGTCAGCAGAAGGCGAGCGAGTGAAGGAGGAGGGTGGTGCGATTTTGGGTGGACATTTTCTTGGAGAGTCGCTGTCTTACGTGTATATTGATGCTGATGCCCGATGCTGTCGGATTCCGCGCGGCAGGAGGTCTTTTTGTTACAAAACAAGATGCTCACACAAGGTATTGACATTTGGTCTCCTGTCGAGGTATCACCCGTTCCCCTATTTCATCCAAATTTACTGCTTTTATGGGTGCTTTTTATGGGTGGGGCACGTGCCACAGAGGCAGGGCCTGATGCCGTCGGATGCCCGCTTTTCTCTTTTCTTTGTCCCAGTTTGATGGGGATCAAGGCCGATGTTGTCGGAGAGCCGCCTTTTCCTTGTCTTTCTCCTGGTTTGATGGGGTCAAGGCCGATTCTGTTGGAGGCGTGCTTTTTGTTTTCTTGTTCAGGTTTGATGGGAACTGATCTGAATGATGATCTTGAGAAAGACTGATGCCGTCGGAATTCAGCACGGCCAGCAGAAAATGCCGAAAAACGGCTGAAATCAATACAATTTAAACTCCGCCTATGTGCCGCAGGGCGCCGCATCACTGTACTAGAGAGGTCACGTGCCGAATTGGGAAGGCCAAGATATTTTGCATTATGGCCTTTGGCCACGGCCATATCTTTTTACATTGTTCTGACCATATGGGCTGGCAGTTCAGTGAGTGTATTTGGCACCAACATATCCGGGTGCGTTCAAATCTCCTTTTCTGCCTTCTTCCTGCGAAGGAAATCTGAATCAGTAAATGTGCCGCGGAAATCAAAATTAAAGAGCTTAGGGGTCAAGGTAGATGGGCCCGTGCGCGAAACAAAAGTACGGACCCTCCTCTTCCTCAGACTCGGGGTCGACCTCAGGAGCAGCCCCCTGGGATGCGGACGCGCACATGGGCGCAGTAACCTCGCAATTGGTGGCAGCAGACACGGCGGGGGTGGGCGCAGACGGCGCAGAATTGCCAGTGTCGGTGGGCGAGGAGGGCTCGGAATTCCCGGCGGGCGCACTGTCGGTGGGCGCAGAGGGCGCCGAATTCCCGGCGCGCTGGGTGGCAATGGGCACAGAGGGAGCAGAATTGGCGGCGCGCGCAGTGTCGGTGGGCGCAGAGCGCACGGAGTTGGCGACGGCTGCCTCCATGTAGGTGATGGTGTTTTGCGTGGACGGGGTGATAGGCTGTTCAGCGGCGGTTTCATTGCGCGGGCGCTTCTGCGATGCTGTACGCGCCGCATTCGACTCAAGGGGGCGCTTGAGCTGGTTAATGGCGGCAACGATGGCGGGGCCCCGTTGTCGCCACCGCCATGGGGATGCACAACCCTTCCCTTGGTGGGGCCCTTATTGAAGAGGGGGCCAGTTCGAGGGTGGGTTCGCGATAATTTGAGCCGCTCGTGTTGTCCAGTCTGGTCGTAAAACATCAGGTCCTTGAGGCCAAGGCTGGGCCTGGTGTCGATGATAGCTTGCTTTTGGCTAGGGCTGGTTTCGTGGATGGGGTGCGTGTAGCACCATTTGTACAGGGCACGCGCGACATCAATTACATTGTGGACGCTCACGACGATTGCGGGATCATTGTGCTTCTCGGGCGGGAAATCGGGGTCGTTCAGCGCGCGCATGTAGCTTTTTAACAAGCCACTACGCAACGGAGCTTGGTTAGCAGGAATCTGGAGCCAATGTGGGGATCGCGCACGTGTCACTGCAGACGGCGGAGCGAACGGGATGCTTCAAAAAGTGCCATTTGCGGCGGTTGTTGAGGTTGTGCAAGGCAGGGTCCGTGAAATCTGCGTGTGTGTACAGGGGCGTAGAACAAGCGAAATGGCCGTCGTTGGGAGCGTCTAGGGGGCGAGACGGGTAAATGACCCCTGTGTGACTATGCTTGGACGCCATTTTGGGAGATGGTGAGTGTGTGGAAAGGACAGAGAGGGCGCATGCTGCGGGGACTAGACTGGCTGCAGACGTGTGAGAGATCAAAAGCTTGTTTGTGACCTCGTGTGATGGGATGCGAATTGATTCATGTTCAGTGGGCTTTTTGGACAAAATATAAGGCATTCACTGCGGAATAGAGTACGCTAAGTACGCCAAAGGAACATTGAAGTAGCCTAGGACTCGTCTGATTTTATAAATAAATAATCACGCATCCACTTTGGAATACAGTACGGCAAATATGACGAAGGTACGCTGGAAGTGGCCTACAACTCGAACACCGAAGGAAAGCGGAGACCGGTCCACTTGTAGTCAACACAACTGCGGTCTCTGAAGGACGGGTGGTCGGCTGCGAGTCCCTCTTCCTCGGCGTAGTGACGGAAAGGCTCCTCGGTCATCGTGGTGCGACAGGTGGGGCACGTCCACTGCGACTCCAGCCAAACACGGATGCAGCGGTAGCAGTGGCTATGGCCGCAGCGGTATCTATGGGGTGGTTAGATCTGAGAGGGGTAAGGCGAGTGACGGAAGACATACGAAACGGGGTGCGACTTGATGTGGAGGCAGATTCCGCAGGATTGGTGAGACCGAAGGGTCGTCATGGTGGGTGGCTTGATATCGCTGAGCAAGACCGAGTCGACCGTCAGCGGCACCTTGCGGGGCTGGCGCCAGCCTGGGGCGGGAGGGGCGGGCGCTACCGATTGTCGACGGCGGATCCTGGGTACGGCGACGATAGGAACCCGGCGTCTCGCTGCAGCCATCTGACGCCTGGCTTCGCCCACTTCAACGGCATCCCGCGCGAGGCGGCACGCCCGACGCTCTCGCTCTCGATTAGCGGTGATTTCCGCCTCGGAGAGCCGACCGGGAGGGGTGTTCTCAGAGGAGGCGACTCTCGGGGATCTACGGGGACCTGCCAAGTATAAGGTTAATAGGGAGGTGTCGTCGTTGGAGGAATAACGGACTGGCAACTTGGCGGGCAGCCCTCGTGGCCGCTGTAAGGGATTATTTTTACGAACTTTACGAAAGTATGCTTTCTTTTTTCCTTACTTGATTTAGTCTCGAGAAGTCTGTTTGTTCTTGTTAAATACCGTAGACATTGGTTTGTCAGTAAAATACGTGACAATCATCATCTACTCTTTACCCAAACACTATCGCTTCAAGCCTTCCAGTTATCGTAGAGTTACTCCGAGAACCTGATAGAGGCCCGAGCGCTCTAGTTACATTCACGACCTAAGGTACGCTTTTATTACGAGCTTCACGACTTGGCATTCGGTGGGAACGGCATACTCACCTCTCTTGACTATTCGGAGAGGTCGAATCTCAATCGTACGGAGAGCACGGCTATCCGGCCTCCGATTGAGATCTCTTAGAGTTTGACCGTTAGTAAAAGAGTCTATACCACAATTTAACTGTTTGCGAACCCCTTGGAATACTCGCGTACGACTGGAACCTCGTAAGGGATTCTCAATCCTTACAAAGTGGACACTGTAGGAAAGTCGTCGTACTAAGCAGTTCGCGAAACATACGTCAGCCACCTCCCTTCTCAGGTCGAGGAACGGGTCGTCCTCGCCCTTATCACAGTCCTTATCTGGATACAGTCAAGTCCCGGCTACTAGCGCCGACGCGAGCGTCAGCAGCTAAGTCGGTGCGAGCAGCCGTAGAGAACTCAGAGGACCCTAGCCCATCTACAAGGGGGAGACCGAGATCTATTTCTCCTACAAAGCAGTCTACAAGACTGGACGTGCCTACCCCGCCAGTAGCCGCTCGCACGAGAGGCCAACTGTACCCTGCAGCTTTGAAACCAGCGCCCAAAAAACCCACGGCGCTGCCCTTGAAAGGCAAAGCCGGTTCCTCGAAGAGTGGAACCGCGACGTCGAGTCATAAGTCGCCACCTCGTCCTATCTCACCTCGGGAAGTAACAGTCGTCGGAACTACTTTTGAGATTAACCCTCCATTAACGCCAGCAAACTCGATGGGCGTACCTAGGAGTAGTCCACTCCCGTCAATGACTCCCTCACCCGAGAACGCGCCTTCGCCTCCCTCTCGCACGACGTGGCCCGGAATGGAGCGCGGATACGCCCTCTCCCCCATGGCGGAGCTACGCAGGGAGTATATGAAGGAGCATGATAGGGAAAGCTCCCTGCTCATGCGCCTAACACTCCTCGCAAGCAAGAAGGTGTTGGATGTTTCGGACGTTATGGATCGAGGAGTCTATCTGAACGAAACATCAACTTCGCGTTTCGCGCTGGAACTGGGGTTCTCACTGCGAGTGGAACGCACCGTTAAGGACATGCAAAGAATCCTCGATCAAGCCGTGAAGCTCCGTCCGCACAAGTCAACAGGATTCCTAATAGATCCTAACAGCTCATTCATGTCAGTCTTGAAGAGCGCGACGGAACTGAGCGAGCTCACCGTAGCGTGGATGGGGCTGAACAGGCGCCTGGAACTAGCACATCGCAATTTTGAAAAATACGAGTCTGAGTTCGCAGCTCCCACAGAGGAAGAAGTACTGCAATCCCCCGTATCTACTGAACCCGCATTATATGATGTATTTCCGAGAGGGAAGACTCACATGTCGGACGTCAATTACCTGTTTGACGAAGTCCCTCATCATCAAGCCCAACTACCGCCAGGGTATAACCGTACCCTCGATTGGCTCGCATTCAAAGTGCCAGTACCACCGCATCTTCAGCGAGCGTTCCCGACCCGTCTCGCTGAAGACAAACCTTCCACCATATTCTACTCCGCCACGGGCGAGAAGCAGGAAATCGCCTTGACCGGCCACACAAGTCGAGGCGCAGGCGATGATTTTCAAGCGCCGCCAGAGAGGAGAAGGGAGTCCCGGAAAGACAAGAATCAGAAACGAAAGGCGACAGTGGAAGAGTACGTATCTTCGGAGGAAGACGATTCCTCGGACCCCTCGATACGACGCCCCGAAGCGTCGCAAAGCCCGTTGTCGCAAGGACTCCTGCAACCCGGGATCCAGTACAGAGGTCCCCAAAACTTCTTCGTTCCTAGCTCACCAAGAGATAGCACTGCGAATATACCTATCCCTGGACCGCATCTGCCTAACCCGCTGTATGGAATGGCCTCGGGAGACTCCTATGGAGAATCAGTGAGTCAAGCCCCGGCAAGAAAACGCTACGAGAAGACGCGAGTCACCCTGGGATCGGCAGTGCCACCGAAGAGGGGGGGCTTGGAAGCGATAGCGGAAGAAATGGACGAAGCATCCTTCCACGAAACTTACTCGTCGCATCGTACAGGAATTCCAGCCTTGAGTAGCCACGGACGTCTACCCGGAAGAGAACGAGAACACCACTTCGAGAGAGAGAGAGCGCCCCATATGAGCTGGAAGGATGAAATGGCGAGAGATCCCGAATTCGCGCCCACCGCGGGTCAGAAAGGAAGTCGCCGTACACAATCCAGAGCAAGGAGCCAGAGCAGTCGTTCGAGAAGCCCGGAGCGAGGCAGAGAGAGAGGGAAAGGACGACGAAGCAGAGAACAGGGAGGCGGAGAAGGAGGAGACCCTAGTGATTCTTCCGGAGATGAAGGGGGAGATGAACGCGATTGGAGAGAACCCGACCGAAGGGCGCCCACTCATGCTCCCCGTAGAAGGACCAATCCGCCAACAGGAGGCGCCCAAGGGCCTCCATCAACACCGCCGTCAGATCCTGGGACAGACGTAGTTAGTAGTAAAACAGGGAAGTCGGGACGTTACCGGTTCCCCTACGTAGCCCCAGGAGCACCGTATGGCACAATGGTGCCCACCATAGAGCCGAAGCTGAAGATTGAGTCCCTACCCGAATGGGACGGCGATCATAACACAGCCATCGACTATTTTTGGGACGTTACTCAAGTCGCGAATCTCCTGGGGTGGATGCCTAAGGCTCTTGGTTTCTGGCTGCCGTCGCGCCTCAAGAAAGACTCTCCCGTGCAAATCTGGTTCTCGACTCTGTCTTCAGCGAGGCAAACGGAAATGCGCTCCCACTACCTGACCTACCTCCAGACCATCAAAGACCGATATCTGGGCCGGAAATGGCAGCTTCAAATGAACTTGCAGTTTGAGAACCAATCATTCCGACAGGAAGGTCACGAAAGGGAATCCCCGCAAACATTTATAGGGAGGAGAACACGACACGTTCGTCTGCTTACCACAACAGATGACGGCGGAGAGAGAGAAGTCTTCTTGATCATGCAAAAATCGCCTATTTCGTGGAGCACAATCTTGGTCTTGGAAAATATCAAGTCTACGGAGGAACTTTACGAGAAGGTGAACGAGCACGCCGAAGCACTGGTGGAGGTCGTGCGTAGGGTAGCCCCAGATGCTCTAACTATGCAAAACCTGTCCTCTTCTTTGAAACGCTTAGGTTTTACTCAGAATCCAAATCCTGCGAACGCAAATCGACAGTTTCGACGCGCTAACCTCGCGGAAGTTGAAACGGAAAGCGCGGAACTAGAGGAACCGAAAGACTCACCGGACGTCGAAGGGGACGCAACTATTCGCCAAGCGTATCAAGTCCTCCAGAAGCGACAACGCCCTCCGCCGAAAGGCGGCTACCCTTTCTCGAAGAACGACCATGTAACGACGAAGATGGGCAAAGCCCCGCCGTCGCCATGTAAAGTCTGCGGCAGTGCCAACCACTGGGATCGAGAGTGCCCTGACTGGAGCGTCTATCTTGAAAAGCAGAAACGGGGAGTCTTGATAATCTCCGCCGGGCAAGTAGAGGATGAGGCCGATCTCATGTACCATAGCGCTTATGTTGTGCTTTTGGAAAGACGCATGGACGAAGAGGCTTTTTAGAAAAGGCCGCTCTCGGGCTTGAGGATTCCAAACATAACCTTCAAGAGGAGCAGCGTAAGACCAACTCGGAGCTAGAATTTGACAACGGATTACTCGCACAGGACACCCAAACGGAAGAAGAGCAGGAACGAGAAGTAGAACGTTTCCTGGAACGCCGTCGAAACGCACACCGGATACACGTCGAGGAAGTTGAGGACGAGTACTGGGCGAACGACGCGCGTATGCCGAAAGCAAGGAGAGGAGTCATCGAAGATGCGGCCGAGGATGAAGGCGTTGCTGTGGTTGAAGCTCGGACTGCTGGAGTGGCCGGGAAGAAAGGAGGACCCGAGGAGAGAGAAGAGGTCGCGAGCGCGGACCGCGAGCCGTTGCCTCCGCCGCCGGCTCCGCTGGAACCCGTGATTCTGAAGCCCAGACGAGTGCGAAAACCAGGAGATTCCGCCATAGGAATTTCGGTATTAGCAGTCAAAGGGTGGGTCTCGGACCGACTATTAGACTTGCGGTTGGATTCTGGAGCGGACATCACCCTCATTTCCGAAGAATTCTACTTAAGTCTGACGAACCGGCCGCCGTTGCGTGAAGGTCACCGAATGAACCTTGCTCAGCTTACAGATCAGGGTACGACCATCAAGGGTTTCATAAAAACCAAACTCCTCATGTTCTCCACGGGAGGAGAGATGGTCGAGACCGAAGCTGAAGCCTACGTCGTCAAAGGCATGAGCGTACCCATACTACTAGGGGAAGACTACCAACAAAATTACGAGTTGGGGGTCAAGCGCAATGTCGAGACAGGAACGCAGATTCAGTTCGGGGGCACCTGCTACGAGGTAGAAGCCTCGAGGGTAGAGCCTTACGCGGGGCGAGCTGAAGTCCATCGACTAGCTGCGATGCTGACGTCGCATTCCCGCAAACTTCATCAGGTCAAGCAACACAGGCGGGATAAGGCTCACCGCAGAAGGAGGGCTCTGAGAAACGGCACGACTGTTAGGACTGTGCGAGCCTCAGAAGACTACAGGATACGAGCTCACGAATGTAAGAACATTCGAGTGGACGGGGATTTCAGAGAAGACAAAACATGGATGGTAGAAAGGAATCTCCTGTCCACAGCAGACGATTCTTTTTTCTCAGTGCCGAACACTCTAATCACCGCGCGCAAACCGATTGTTCCTATTTGTAATATGAGCGACCGACCGAGGATGGTGCGAAAAGGGGAGATAGTAGGGGAGCTGACTGATCCTCAGGGTTTTTTCGACTCACCTCAGGACGAAGAGGAGTTGGAGAAAATGAGAAAAAAAACAGCACTCCTGACACGAATTATCGAACTGAGATCGGGGAAGGACGAGTCACGGAGTCGGAATGGAGAAGCGAAGGACGAAGAGGACGCTAGAGCGCGAGTTAGAACAAGCTGGGGAACAGGAGTACCGCCAGATGAGGAGAATGCTTTAGCAGGAGTACATGTCCGAGACGAGCTTGGGCAGGTGCCCGACGGAGAAGGCCTGATATCGCGAGAGGAGGAGAACGCCGAGCCAGAAGAGTACGGACCCAAGACAGCGGCGATGCCCGATGAGACAATATATCCTTCGGCGGAAATGGAGACTCTATTGGATGTAGGATCCTTACCTGAGGAACTGAGAGGAAAGGCTTGGGCCATGCTGAAAAAGAGGGTGAAAGCCTTTGGATTCGACGGGCGACTGGGCCATGTAGAAGCCAAAGCTCCTATCCGAGTCAAAGAAGGTACAGACCCCATCGCGGTGCCGATGTACGGAAGCTCCCCGGAGAAACGGAGAGTTATCGACGCCCAACTCGATAAATGGTTCGAGCAAGGAGTAATAGAGCCCTCCATTAGCCCCTGGAGTGCCCCTGTGGTCATTGCTTACCGCAATGGGAAGCCGAGATTCTGTGTGGATTATCGCAAATTAAACGCGGTGACCATCGCCGATGAGTTTCCAATTCCCCGCCAGTCCGAAATTCTATCATCCTTATCAGGATCTCAAGTCCTGTCGTCCTTAGACGCCTTGTCGGGCTTCAATCAACTGAGCATGGCGCCAGAAGACGTAGAAAAGACGGCATT
The DNA here is from genome assembly GCA_029233265.1 of Mycena alexandri. Lineage (NCBI taxonomy): Eukaryota > Fungi > Basidiomycota > Agaricomycetes > Agaricales > Mycenaceae > Mycena > Mycena alexandri. The sequence continues at coordinate 139,046 of JARJCM010000160.1, forward strand.
TCGCACGCACCGAGGACTCGCCCAATTCAAACGGATGCCGTTCGGTCTAAGGAATGGACCATCAATTTTCCAGAGGATTATGCAAGGCATTTTGTCACCGTACCTGTGGTTGTTTTGCCTGGTGTACATCGACGACATAGTCGTGTATTCACGAAGCTACAGCGAGCACATCGAGCATCTCGACAAGGTCCTGGAAGCGGTTGAAAGAGCGGGAGTGACCTTGTCTCCGACGAAGTGCCATCTGTTCTATTCGTCAATTCTTCTGTTAGGGCATAAAGTTTCGAGACTTGGACTGTCGACGCACCTGGAGAAAGTCCGAGCTATTCTAGAATTGGAACGCCCGAAGAAAACTGTCGCAACTACAAGGGTTCCTGGGAATGGTAGTATATTTCTCGAGTTTCATCCCGTACTACGCGGACATCTGCGGGCCTCTATTTCAATTGCTGCGGAAAGGAACGAAATGGACTTGGGGGGAAGAACAAGAATATGCGTTCCGAGCAGCCAAAGTCGCGCTACAAGACGCGCCGCTCCTCGGCCACCCTATCGAAGGCTTACCGTACAGGCTCTATAGCGACGCTTCAGATACCGCGGCAGGAGTCGCCTTACAGCAAATACAACCCATTCTGATCAGAGACTTGAAGGGAACTAAAGCGTATGATAGGTTGCGGAAGGCCTATGAAGCAGGATTACCGCCGCCGAAGCTAACCGTGAATCTGTCAACAAAGATTCAAGACGCTAAGAACCCGCAGGAGTGGGGACCGACCTTTGAGGAGACGACAGTCTACGTAGAACGCGTGATAGGATACTGGTCCCGTTCCTTCAAGGGAGCTGAGACCCGCTACTCAACTACCGAACGCGAGGCGTTGGCTGCCAAGGAAGGTCTTGTAAAGTTTCAGCCGTTCATTGAGGGGGAGAAAATCATTCTGGTGACAGACCATTCAGCGCTGCAATGGGCTCGGACCTATGAAAACTCAAACAGGAGGTTGGCGGCGTGGGGAGCAGTGTTCTCAGCTTATGCTCCAGGCCTAGAGATAGTGCACCGAGCGGGGCGCGTTCATTCGAACGTTGATCCACTCTCCAGACTGCCTCGGGCTCCGCCAGGACACCTTTCACCGAGAGGCGAGGATGAGCGAGGGATCCAAGTATCCGGAGACCCAACTCATCCTCTGGAGGCCTGGGTAGAAAGGGAACCTGCGCAACGCGCCACCTTCACAGCGTACACGCTGGAAGACGGGTTGGAAGGAAGGCGTAGCGCATTCGTCACTACGAGGAATCGAGGAAAATCTGCGGAGCCGAATAAGGAGAGAAAACCCAGGGGGGAATCAACAGAGGCAGAAGAAGCTTCTATTGTAACGCCTGCTGGGGGGGAAAGCAAGCAGAATCAGAAATTAGAAAACCCAGAAAAATTAGAAAATTCAGAAAACTTAAAAATCAGGCGTGACGAACAGGAGAGCGACGATGAGCTGGATTCCTTGGAACCTACGCTAGCCTACTGGGGAGCCACGAATCCTCCACCGAACATACACGTCGGCATGGACGAGGAGAGCCGGAGGAGTTGGGCGGTGTCGTATGCCAAGGATCCGGACTTTGGTAGCATCTGGGGGGAAAAACACGTTGCAGAAGGCATCTGGAAACCGGGTCAGCGATTTTTTCGGAACAAAGATGGACTCCTATTCTTTCGGGATGCAGACTACCAGCCCAGACTATGTGTTCCTAAGAACAAGAGGAAGGAGCTTATAGAAGAAGCCCACAATGCTCCCTTGGAGTCTGCGCACGTGAGTCCGGAAAGGCTTTGGGCAAAACTCAGCGGCAAGTTCTACTGGAAAAGGATGAACGCGGACGTACGCGAGTTCGGCCTTAGTTGCGACGTCTGCCAGAAGATCAAAAACCGGAACTTCACTAAATACGGTTACCTGATCCCCAATCCAATCCCTTCAAGACCATATGAGTCAATATCCCTGGACATGATCGTCAACTTACCTTGGTCAGACGAATACAATGCCATCTTCGTCGTAGTGGATCGATTGTCAAAACACGCCTCCTTCATTCCTACCACGTCGGGGCTCACGGCTCAGGGATTTGCGGATTTGTTCGTCGAACACGTCGTCTCCAGGTTTGGCCTTCCGGAAAGCATAATTGCAGATCGTGACCCCAGATGGACCTCGGACTTCTGGACGGCGGTAGCGGCCGCCATCAAGACCAAAATGTCGTTGTCCTCTTCTCATCATCCTCAGCACGATGGCCAAACTGAAAACGTTAATCGTCAGCTAGAGACTTTACTGAGGGCATACGTTGGGTCGGACCGCAGCGATTGGGCCAAATGGCTAAAGATCCTGGAGTTCTCCTATAATTCTAACGTGCACGCGTCCACTGGCACCTCTCCCTTCATGTTGCTGTACGGATTCGAGCCCAAGTCCCCACTGGACTACTTGGTCCCGAACGACTTGCTTAACACGGCCTCTTACGGAATGAAGAAAGAGGCCAGTGAATACCTCGAGCAACTGAAGGTGAAAAGGGAAAGCGCCCGACTGGCTATAGCGCGCGCTCAGAATGAGCAAGCGAAATACTACAACAAAGGGAGGCGTGACGTACCAGAGTTCAAAGTCGGCTCTAGGGTCCTGATCAATCCGCATTCACTGGAGTGGATAGAGTCCAAGGGGGAAGGAGCGAAGCTAGTCCAGAGGTGGATAGGGCCGTTCGAAGTCTTGCAGAAGATCAACCCGAAAACCTACCGTCTTCGCTTGAACGACAAGTATCCTGGATTCCCAGTCTTCAACATAGACCATCTGAAGCCCTACAGGGAAGGACTGGACGAAGACGGAAAACGCGTTGTAATGCCGGACACGCGAGAAAACAAAGTTGAATCGGAAGAATATGAAGTCGAGAAAATAGTTGGAAAAAAATTTGATAAAGGTAGGAAACAAAACATGTGGCTCGTGCGATGGAGGAACTACGGGCCCCAGTTTGATACTTGGCAGACGAAGAAAGATTTGCGAAACGCGCCGGAGATGTTGCGCGCTTTCGACAAATCGCAGAAGAAGCGGTAGCCGCCGGCCCACGGACCGGGCCGAACGGCTTGTAATAGTACCCCGGAATTGGCACGGAGCTCCGATACCCCCGACGGAACCAAATGCGCTAGCGCATGATGGGATCGCGGACCTAGATAAGAGTCTCCTTCTTTCTGTCTCGCTCTCTCACCCTCTCCCTATCGTTCTCTCCCTCTATTTCTCATTCTATCTCTCTCTCTCTCTCTCGTACAACTCTCATCTCTAGGCTTGTTGTTTTATTGTTTCGTATCTCCTGTAGGATATATAGCTCTTTTGACTGGCCTTCTTGACTATTCGGTCGGCCTTCAAGAGAGCGGAGACGCGCAATTCACGGCTATCCGGCTTTGTGCTCTCCCGATACCAATCTAATGGGGGATTTCTTCAACGACCATCTCGGAAACTCTATTAACCCAGAATGGACCATAAGGAAGGACGTGTATTTCTGTTCCTTCTTAGCTGGTCCGGGAGACATCCCGCTCAAGGCTCTCGACTACCTCTCGCCAGCTCCTCTAGTGACGGCGGGCTCGGCTACTAGGCAACTTCTTGACGACATGGATATTCGCAAACAGGCGGTATGGTACACGCCGGCGGAACACTGGCTTGCTTACGTGCCAGCGCGACCCGGACCAGTGATACTCGAGGATCCTATCGCTGTCTGTTGGGAGGAGCACCCTGTTGCGACCCGGGACGAATACGCCGATATCTACCCGTCAGAGTCGGAAGGCCATCCGGTACCAGCTTACGCTGGGGCCATTCTACACCCGAATTGGGCGCTGCCGACCTATAATCTCTTGAGGCATTTACATGAGATCGTGGTCACGCTAGCCTCCTCAGTCGATTGGTATAAAACGCCTGGAGGACAACTAGGGGACATACCCGAGCTTTCGGAAAGGGACGAGTCTAACCGCCTATACATCCGGGAGAGTGACGCGCAAGACGCGGCGGACCGAGTGAAAAGAGCCATCTTGAGTCACGTTGGTTTTATTGCGTGGTTTAAGGAGCTCAAGAAGCTCGAGGACGTTGAGCTCTCGCAAGAAGCCCAGGATTTAATCGCTAACCTTCGTCTGGATGAACGTCAGAAACGAGGAGCTATATTCTACCCAAGCCGGGACTTCCACGAAGCAAACTTTCGATGGTTGCTCGATCACAAGATTCCTTTCCATTACGTCTGGACGGCGAAGGAAAAGGCGGATCGCCGATTCATTTACTTAAGTCCTGAATTTTGGAATGAGTATTCAGCCTTGAGAGAAGCGAAAGGTTCGGACGCTGATCTAGACCTGTGGGATCTGCCCAGCGCGCCGATATGGCAGGACGACTTGACCCACACTGACATATTTTTCCAGAACGGGCACGCTGGTAAGCGCGGAGAAATTCTCAATGCCTTCAAGCCAGACTGGGAATACCGGGTCATTGACTTCCAGTTGTGGGGGGCGAGGCCTCTGCGCGATCCCAACGTCATTCGGCCTTTCACGGAACGATTCAAAGGGGTTTCGGCTTACTCTATTACTGGGACCGTATGCACCCTGTTCAGACAAAATCCTCGACAAACTGACGAGCCTCCTTTCAACCGAGGGATTCCGGACAAACATGAATTCGAGTTGGGGGATTTTGCGATCGAGCCCACCGCTAATCAAGAAGTCGAGATCTTGGCTCGATTTGAGTCGACTCTAGCTGTGCGGGAGATGTATAAAAACATCTACGCACCTCGTCCCCCGTTCAGGACTTACAACTCGTTCAACGGTATGCGGGATGACTATCCTTTAGCAGCCGCTGCTGCCCCATCACGACCTACTGGGAGACGTCGAGGCCGGGACCCGCGGCGACAGGAGTCGTCCTCTGCTGGATCCGAAAGCTACGGCGTGGAGATGGAACGACCCCCCCTTTCAAGAACGCCTGGGATCGCACACCATCCTAGACCTCAAGATCCCTATGTCCCCGACTCGACGTTCTGCTAGGTCAGGGGATGCAGGAATTACTGCGAGACAGCCAATGTTCAGCAGTTCCTGGGCACAAGGAATGGCATCCACTTCCCGCCGTCGTTCATCGAGGTCCCTGAGTCCCGCTCCCCGAGGAAACTTGAAACCGAGACACCGTTCGTTGTCCGTCCAATCGGGCCGTACCAAGAATAGTCGGGGAAGCTTCGAAGACGAGTACCACGATACTTCGAGCTCAACTGGGGAGGTACAGAGGATGTTACACATGGCTAGCAAAGATATGGCCCCGATCGAACGCGAAGAAGCTCTGGACGACGTACCAGGAGGTCACCAAACGTGGGACGCCGGATTCCAAACCCGTGGAGAGGCAATCGCCGCGATCTCCGCGTGGCTACCGCGCGTGCTAGACGCTACACCCGCACAGCCTCCCTACGAGACACTCCCTTGGAATCTACAGTGGTTGGAACAAGTTGTACTAGTCTTCGACGACTCTCGCACCATGGAACGCTTGAAAGGACTGGCGGCTCGCGAGGACCGCTTTATGAGCAAGACGGAACTCCTGGAGCTCACCCTGCGCTACGGAATGCCCTTCAAGCTGTTTGTGGAAATTGCCGAAGCCTGCGACGATGAAGACGAGGGAGGAGACAAATCTCTCACCATGTGCGCGATCTACGAGCCGGGCTATGTAGACCCTCCTATAGGTTGGACCGGGCGAGCTAGCGGTAAACTCGTGTACTATGGCAGCCTGCACTGGCTGCTAGATAGGCCGCACGCGTTCGCCTTCCTGTTCGCTGGGGGACTACTAAAGTTTATTGCGGAAACTTTCCGGCCGGACTTGATATATCGGTTGGCACAAGGGCCAAGCCTGCAAACGGCGCGGTACAATCAGGGAGAATCCCGCAAACTACCGCTCACAGGACGCAAGGGATATTTTGTCGCTGAACGCATCTCAGGACATGAGATTGAGATCCTCATCGGCACCATTCCGGGGTCCCATGCAGGCGCTGAGAAAACTTTGTGGCCACACCCCAGCTTGCTCGAGAAACAAAGCAAGCATTGGCGGGGCTACTTGTCTCAAGGGGCTCGAGCGGCGTTATGCAATCTTCGGGACGATATGCTTCTTCGCGATAAATTCACATGGAGATCTGAGTCCGAATGGAAGGGCTATCTGCGTAAAGGAGCGAATGGTCTTCACGCTCCGCTAGTCGTCCCCTCCGAGGGCGACTTTAACGCTGGTAGGGAGCTGATGGCGCGTTCTTTTCCTTTGGATTGGGACCAAGCGCCGCTCGCGAATCTGGTTCTTCCCGAAAAATTTGACCCGCACTACCTGGGGCGTTAAACTCTAGCTCGTAACGCGACATACACGAAACACCAATCGAGACTGGGGGGCTCTGTAAGGGATTATTTTTACGAACTTTACGAAAGTATGCTTTCTTTTTTCCTTACTTGATTTAGTCTCGAGAAGTCTGTTTGTTCTTGTTAAATACCGTAGACATTGGTTTGTCAGTAAAATACGTGACAATCATCATCTACTCTTTACCCAAACACTATCGCTTCAAGCCTTCCAGTTATCGTAGAGTTACTCCGAGAACCTGATAGAGGCCCGAGCGCTCTAGTTACATTCACGACCTAAGGTACGCTTTTATTACGAGCTTCACGACTTGGCATTCGGTGGGAACGGCATACTCACCTCTCTTGACTATTCGGAGAGGTCGAATCTCAATCGTACGGAGAGCACGGCTATCCGGCCTCCGATTGAGATCTCTTAGAGTTTGACCGTTAGTAAAAGAGTCTATACCACAATTTAACTGTTTGCGAACCCCTTGGAATACTCGCGTACGACTGGAACCTCGTAAGGGATTCTCAATCCTTACAGCCGCGACGGTGTGAGGGACGGGAGTGGACTGCCTGCACGTCACAGGAGAGGAGTCTGGAGGTATTGGGCTTTAGAAATCATAAGCCATGTGGGAGAGATGGACGTACTTTCAGACAGATTGCGCAATGCGCGTCGAACAGGGCCTCGAGAGTATCAGCAATACAGTCAGTCGAAGTGATTGAAAGAGCTCACTAGAGTCCAGAACGAAAGGGTTGTCGACAGCGCCAGGGGATACAGGCATGACAAAAAGATAGTGTGTACGCGGAGACGAAAGTGGGCGATTTTGAAGTGGGTGATTTTGGAAAAGTGGATGGGCCCGCTTTATACCGTTCGGCTGCAGGGATTTCCCGGTTTGAGAGACGCAATCAGGGCCAGACATCGCGCGAACTGCCATCGAGAGCTTGAAAAGAGTTTTGGCATTGAAGATAATATGCACAAGGAAGAGCAGTGAAGGTTTGTCTGTGTTAAGTTCTGGGGACAACAACCTGGCGTTGTTTCCCTTTTGGGCTACTACAACAATTCGCTAATGTGACTATACATTCGAAGTGCCTCAACCATTCGCGCGCTTTGCGCGCCTTCTTCCACGCGGTCGCCTCGAAATGCGCCTCCAACATGTAACCATTCCCGACGTAGCAGAAAAGCCCTGCCTGCGCGTACTGGCTGAACGCGTACTGGGTCTCTCCGGCGTGGAGCTCGGTGAACGAATGCCGTATGAAAGTGCCTGGATATGGAAAGGTAGCGCCAGGCGGGAAATTGATAACCTTTTTTTCCTCCCAGAGAATGAGTTTGCCGCTCCAGCGCGGATTGTATGTGCCGAGCGCTGTGAGGGCACGCCACCCCCAGGGCATGTTAAGATCGTCGAGCCGTGGAGGAGACTCTGAACTCCCCAAGAAGATTTCGGACGCCGGGAATGCACCGCTCACGAAATTGTTGCGCAGGAAGGCATTGTGGTGAAGGAGGCTGTCTTTGGTCGTCTGAAGGTAACAGTGCAACCTCGGCGCAACTCGGTAGTGAATATCTGGCGTAAAGGGTTGTAAGTATTTGACCGCAGAATGCTGAGTGCACGACTCACTATTCTGCCAGGTAGAGATGTGCTGGAAGGCCTCGGTCTCGCGAAGATAGGCGAGTTCTACGAGGTTGGTAAGGCCCTCGTAATGAATATTGCGGACCTGCTGTAAACACAGACGAGTTGAGTTGGGCTTGCTTCGAATTTCTCCTGCAACGTACCGCGCTGTTGGGCCCCCAGCCGAAGTATTCCAGTCCGCTGCACAGGGAGTTCGGGTTGTTGCCGCGCAAGCCCAGCACCCATAGTTGTAACTAGATATATATATACGCTGCACCGGCCACAGGGTACATAGCTATATAGCAACACGTTGGCGGGCCGGCCATTCATCGCAATATATATACGTAGGCTCTATATTACCGCATACCGCATACTGCGGCAATTTAATACCTAAGCGTTGTGCCGATACGCCGGCATATGAGCCTCCCATCATTCCTCCAATTCTGCATCAACTATATTGTCCCGAAGCGGCAGGCTTGTTTATATGTGTTAATAACAAAACCCCTTCCCCTATTCGGTCAAAAGCCGTCAATCCTCCTCCCCCTCCAGTAGCGCCTCCTCATCTTCCGGTGCCAGCTCATCGCCCACCTCCATTTCTATCATTACCTGCTCCCCTACGCCGTCTAAACCTTCCAGGTGATCGTCCGCCTTGGCCAAAATGGGCGCCCATTTCCGCTCCAAAAAGGCACACGTCCGGCGCTCGCGGCTCGCCTGCTCCGCAGCGTACGCTTGCCGCCCTTCGGTAAGCTCGCGCGACGCGCCCTCCAACTCCGCTTCCGCCAGCGCGTCCCACTGATCTGCTGCCGTTCTTGCAAACGCGACGGTGCGGCGCATTTCCTCGCGTAGCAGGCGGACCTCCTCCTCGAATCGCCGCGAGCGCGCAAACGCCTTGCACCACTCAACGCGCAAAGCTGAAAAACCGTAGCTCCCTTTAGAAATGACCAGCACTCAATCAATTAATCACATACCTTCATGCAGCTTCGGGTCGTCGTCATCCTCCTTCCTCACCCCCACGACGTGCCAAATCCACGACAGTGTCGTTGTCCCCTCCCCCGCCGCGATCCCTTCCGCCACCGCAATGCCCGCGGGCCTGGCGAGCGCCGCGGCCAGGTCATCCAGCCGCTCGCCCCTTGCCTCCTCCTCCGCCACCAGCGCGCGCTCGTTTAGCGCCCGGACATCCTCATCCTTCAACACCTTCAGCCGATCCTCCCACACCCCATGGCCCCTCAAAACTAACAGTGCCGCGCGCGCGTACCGATAATGAATCTTCGCGAGATGGATCTTGATATTTATCTGCCGAAGGATGCCCTGCCCCCGCGTCAGCGCGCCCTGCCCGGTATAGTTCTTGATGCGGAATCGGTTCGTCATGGTCCGCGAGCGCAGACCCTGCCGCACGACCTCAAGCGCCTCCGCCGCCTCGCCCTCCCGCATCCGCGCCTCCACCTCTACCAAACCCCCCGCACACGCTCTCCGCCGATTCCCATCATTCACGATCTCAGAAGGCATGAATAGCCTCGTCGCCTCCGCTAACTGCTCCCCATTCCCGTCCAAAACCTGCCGCTCGCGATCGGACAGGAAGCCGCGTAGCGCCGGCATATACACCAATTGAAGTTGGCGAAATTTGTGGATGCGTTTCACCAGCGCGGTCCTGCGCTTCGTAAATCCGAGCTTCTGACTCGCCGTCGGGTGCTGGACCGCCTTCACGTCGATTTCCAGGCGTCGCCTATTGTGTAAATCGTTAGCGTACAAATTGAAACTTTGGCGATAAAAGCTTACTGAGCGTCCTCTAAACTCAATCCCATCACAATAAACGTGCTCGGCGTAGTTTCCTGCTCCACCTCAACTCCGTCCTCCGTCAATATCAACTCCTCCTCCGCTATTTTGAGCTGAATATCCCGCAGCGTCGTTACTACGTGGCCCATCATCAGCACACCGCTTCCGCTTCACGAAGGACTCGCGACGTACCTGCCTCCTTGTACTCAAAGGGCGACTCCTTGGGGTCCGAGTGCTGCTTTGACTCCCACCTCAACACCCATTCCCTCCACTCGCGCACCTCGTTCGCTCGCGTCGCCTCCAGCCCCTCGGTAAACGCCAGTAAAGCAGCTCTATGCTTCCCGCCCTCTTTGATATTCACTGCTAGGCGCTTCGGTAGGACTCGGTCTACATAAATTCCTGTCAGTGAGCGTTGATAATTTCAAAGGACGCAAAACACGTACGCATCGCCAATTGACGGTCATAATTATGGAAACCAAATATGTCCTCCAGTGTTGCCGCACGCCCCCCGGGCCCCATTAACTTCGTCGAAGCTGCCGCGCCGTTTGAAAACGACCAATTCTGTTCTACACCCTCCCCGTGTGACATCCCCGCCCCAAACATGTAATGGAACGAAAATGGGGAGTGGCATGGCCACTTGTGAGGTGGAAGGTGAAAGTTTGGCACCTTCCACCACAGGTTTTCCTCCTTGATCGTGAGCTGCATGTGCTTAGGGAGCTTCTCCATCCTCTCCCAGAACTTCTTGCTGTATTGACACGCGATGTCATACGACACCACAATATACCACATCGCGAACGTCAAAAGTGCCGACAGCAGCAGGAAGTCGAGGTTGCAATACCTGTCCACCCAGACATCAGCGTCTACCATCCAAACGAGCGCGACACTTACCTCTCGCCGACCTGCAAGTCTCCCAGCCCGTTCGGCCGCCACATATTGTGGCGCGAACAGGTCACTCCACCGATCCCTGTCGTCCTGAGCCCCTTCACCTTCTTCATATTGGCCAAAAACATCGCTTGAAACCCCGAGCAGCTTGAGATCTCCTGCTCGCTGGCGTGTTTCGCGATATGCGCCTTGTATCCATCCTCTCCTTCACGCTTCGTGAAATACCCGAAACCATCCCCCAGTATTGGATCCGCCTCCTCCGACGACACGTTTCGGTTCGTCAGCCGGAAGTTTGCGTCCTGTGCCAGGAAAAGAAAGTAAAGGTAGCTAACCATTTTTTCAGTAAAATCGTTTCGTTTCATCTGCAATGCCGTACCGATAAAAAATTGGGGTATCTTCCCAATCCGCCGGCAGGTTCCACCCAGGCTGTGGACACGCGCGACATTTCAGCGCCAGCGCACCCTGCGCAGTCGCCCGCACCCCGCCCTCCGTATGTCCCGTCTTGGAACGTTTATGCCGTTTGACCTCTCGCCACTCACGCATAATATGCATGAACGGCTTCCGCCGATCCTGACGTTTAAGCATTAGTACAATCGGCTCATCGCAAACCACCCAAGACTGACCGGAGGTTTATCGAGGCCGTCGTGGTTGGTGATCATCTCCAACCCCCGCAAAAAATCGTACGCAGATAACTTGCCCAGACAATTGAGGATTTGGAATAGCTTAATCACGGCGAATGTTGCGCAGGTGTTCGGCTCTTTAACGGTCGCAGGCCACCAGCATACGCGCATCAGCTGTTGTCGTCTTTCTGGCGCTCCTTCGCACCCGCAAAAGTCGACGGCCAACTCGTGCACTCCGGTAGTGTCATACAGCACGAAGTCGACTGACGCAGACTTTCTCCGCGGGCAAACCACCCCAGGCGGATGACCGAGCTGCACCCGCAGGCCTAGCTCGCTCAATCCCCTGCGCGTTCGCACAAAATGCTTTCCGTCCCATTTCTGGGCGCACATCAGTCAAAACCGCGACACACGGGACGGACTCGCGCACCTCAATGAAATGTGTCGGCGATTCGGCATGGCTGCTCACGATGCACGTCGCGCAGCGCATAACCTCCGCCACACATACGCCGTCCGCACACCGGTACTCTGGAACGCCGCTGCATTGGCGGTTCGGGCATTCCCGACGCGGATCCACGCACTTTACCCCAGCGCACCGAGCGTACACCCTCGGCGAGCCACGACCCTCACGTCGCAGAGCCTCCTGGCAGAATTCATCCGTATACGGAACGAACGTCTGTAGGGGTCGATCCTTCACCGAGTTATACCAAGTTAGCATTGTCATACCCAAATAAAATATGAACACACCGAATTCTTGTTTCGCGGTTGGACCAGGACAATGTTAATGTTGTCCTCTGGGTCGTCTTCCGCCTGGGGCAGCAAGGAGTCGTCGCCCAGTCCATAGCTAAAGTCGTCCGCGCCGCGCGCTGCCTGCGTCCGTAAATCCTCCTCCCAGTCCAGGTTCGCAGGGACGGCCGATGGCCCCGCGACCGCGCCATCATCCTCCATCCGCCTGGTTTTCACGCGTCGTCCGCCTTGCGATTGCGAGCTAATAGACGAGATACCCGGAGCACCCACGAGCATCGACGGCGCAGCCTTCCTCCTTTTGTTGGCGGCTGAAGGCTTCATCCTACGTCCACAAGCAAGCAGAAAACCAAAGGCGGGGCGTAAGTATGTCGGACGGCCAAGACACAGCGCTTAACTTCAAAGTACATCTTAGAGCTATTATTTTTAGTTCGTCCGAAGAAACCCGTTGTTTGATTCCCACAGCATGTCAACCGAAAAAACCCGGACCATTCACTTTCAAGCCACCGAAATGTTAAGTACACGAGAAGTACACGAAATACAAAAACCTCCGGTGCGCTTTCCCTTCAATCCTCGCCCCCGACCACACGCACCTGCATAACGCCATCGCAATGAACACATTTCAAATTAAACTCGCCGCGCATCTCTGAGGATCCCGAGGCCGCTGGCTCCTGAGGTTGTCCAACCTTGGTGGGCGAGCACGACGGCGAGCAGGACACCGACAGCGGACGCCGACGCACAACGAGGCGTGTCCTCGCAAGAGATGGCGAAGGCGGTGTCGCAGCTCGCCAAGTGTTCCCGAACATCGGCGACTTCGCGCCGCGATCGCTGGGCGATCGGGTGTACGCGGGGGGTGCTACGGGCGTGCTCTTTCTTCTGCTCCTCCCACCTGTGCTCATCCGCGCAGTCTGCCGGGGGGGGGGGATCGACAATGGGGCCTCGGTTCTCGCGGGCTGTTGCGAAGACCGCCTTCGTTGCCGCCTGTCGGGCGCTGCGAGTGGCGCGCTCCGCCTGCTTCTTGCCTCCTGTGAATTGAGTATCTGTAAGTCCCCTTTTTTTCGCGATCGACAAACACAAACCAGGTTTGATAAGTGACGGCGGGCCACCGAAGATAATGCGACGCGGGGCTGTTTGTCGATGAGCGCCATCTACCTCCGAAGTTATTGACTTACCAGGGTTCACAACGCGGCCATTTTCATCGACGACCAAGGGATTGCTGGCAGTGTCCCCGGCCTTTAGCTTGGGCGACATGGTTGCTCAACACAGGAGGTCAGAGGGGATCGCTGAGCGACATCTCGACATTCACATGCCGATCGTAGCCAGTTACCCGCTCCAACCGATCCATTTATCCGCTCCCCTGCCCGTCGATCCAATATGATACAACCTTCATTTATTCAATTATTTCCCTGCGCAGTGCGCACAGGGCCTCCAGGGGCTGCAAACAAAACTCCTCTTTGGCTTATAAAAGGGCAACCCGCACATCGTCCGCCGCATGCCTTCCACAACTGCAGGTAAGTGCCATCTTTCGGTTTCCCCATTGCGGTTTCCCATCTTTCCGCCCTCGCATCTTTCCGCCTCCGCATCTCCGCCCCTGGAGCCTTTCTTTTTATTCTCTCCCTGCCGTCTCCGCCCCTGGAGTTGCGTGCCGCACCTTATTTTCTCCGCCCTTGGAGCGACCTAACCCTCGGCCTCTTTTTTCGTTATTGTTGCACTGTACTTATCATTGTTGCAGGTACTCTTCGCTCCGGCAAGGAGTTTGGGACGCATGGCGCCATCCTCCTAGCCGACTTTGATGTTCTCGAACACGCCCAGACCGCGCGCGACAAGACGAGCACTACCGACCTCGCCAGTGATGATCACCCCATCAGTACCGCTCCCCTCCCGGCCCCCGACAAACGGACGTCTCCATCTGTCCGTGCCCGCTCTCAGTCGCCCCCTCGCCGCTCTGCTCGTCTCGTGCCCACGCCCGACAACTCGATTGACCGCGGGGGTCGCACTCGTGCGGCCCGTCGTGCATCGGAGCAAGCGCGTCTTGGCACACCCCTCAAGCGCGTCGTTCGCAACCATGTCGACAATGCCCAACCCATCCAAATCAGCACGGCCCCCGCTGATTACCCGGTGACCTCTACCGGGTGGTCCGGCATCCGCGAACAAGTTACAGAGCAACGCGAATACACCATCGCCGAACTGCAGGACGAATTTCACATGACGATACTGCCCTGGGATGGACGGTACGTGCTCTTATTCCCAGCCCTCCGCTTCCGCTCATCATTGCATAGCACCTCCCGCCCCCTTGTTGACAAAGAGTCCCGCGTCATCGCTGTTCTCGGCGGGCGGCCCAACGACCCCGAATATCTTCAGCTGACGGAGCAGGCGGCCCGTGAACTCGAGGCCGCGCGCGCCGAGCTCAACTTCCGCCCTGAGCAGCGCGGCGGCAGGCGGGGCACCTTCTCCTCGGCTAGCGCGGGGATATCTTTCGGTGGGGGGCAGCAGGTCAGTATCTCATCTCCGGTCGTTACTCGCTAACGCTAGCCTAAACCAACGTTCCAGGTACCCGGCAACCTCAGTCTCCCCGCGGCCATGGCCCTCGTGTTCCAGCGGTTGTTCGCCCTCTCATGTTTCTTTCGGATCGCGGGCTTCGCGAACGGCAAGCCTCTCCTTATCCGCCTGTTGTGCCCACAGAATCTCATACCTCCCCTACAGGGCTTTTTCAAGCCTGGAACCCCGCCGTCCACGCTTTGTATGTCCAAACCCTCGACGCGTTAACCCTCGACTACAACCCAGGGCTCCGCCGCAACTTCAACCGCCGGTTTTCCGTGTTCGCTGCTGCAACCTTCAACTTCGGCCCCGCCACGGTGACGTTCCCGCACATCGATGCCCTCAATCTCGCGTGGGGGTGGTGTGCCATCACAGCCCTCGGATTTTTCAATCCCGACGTTGGAGGCCATCTGGTACTATGGGATCTCAGGCTGATCATACGTTTCCCGCCCGGGTCCACCATCCTAATCCCTTCAGCCATCTTACGCCATTCCAACGTCACCATAGCTGCCGGGGAGCGACGGTACTCGTTTACGCAATACACGGCTGCGGGCCTCTTTCGCTGGGTGGACAATGGGTTCAGGACCGAGGCTGGCGTGGAAGACGCCACACGCCATGACCTTGAGGCCCAGGCCGCGCGTGTGCGCGCTCGTCAAACCAGGTGGTCTACAGGAATTAATAGTTACATGCGTTGGACCCCTCGTCGCTCTTAAGTACTTCTTGTTTGCTTGCCAACTTTATCAATGCCATCCCTTTCACTTCCCGTTTTTTTTGCCTTCAGTTCGTTGCGCGGGGATCTGTTCGGTGATACTTCCCGATTCGGATATCTCTTTTAACTTGAACTTCCATCTGCCTACCGTCGACTGCACGAAATATATCGCTGTATGTCCACTTCCCCGCCCGTCGCGGTGGACATCTTGAATCTTCCTTCCCCTCAACCCCCTCTGGATGTGGTCACGGAGCGCCTCCTGACGCAACTCGCGCGCCGAATGCACCTGTACCGCCAGAAACAAGTTTGCGCGTTGGGCATCGATGCGCAGGAAACGTTATCCGCACGCCTTTGCGCTGTCGACGAGGATATTTGCAGACTTCTCTGCAAACGTTGGGAACACGAGACTCTTGGACACCTCAAGCAGCTCGTGTGCTTGCACCAACATCAGCAGCGGCTTTTGACGAGGACCTCCGGTGAAAAGCAGCGTGTGCGGGCCAAGGAGCGCATTCAGGAAACCCAGTACAAGATTCCTGCGCTCTGGGCTCGCCTTCAGGACATGCAGGCGCGCGAAAATGCAACTATCGCGCGACGCACGGACCCTCGCTGAAGGCTGAGTGCAGTACCAAGGCAAGGCTTGCCTGGCCGTCGCGCTACAATCCCAGCTCATGTTTGTTTAGTTCTGATTTGGAAACTCGCATTTAGCCCGGTGAGAGGAGGGTCGCACGGCAAAAAGGACTCAATTGGGCGGAACCTTTTTTGGCGTAGTTTACGCCTAGATACAGTTAGTTGTCGATGTCGCGCCGCATTTGAAGCCACTATGAGTTTCACAACACAGCTGAGGGACCCCACGCACAAAATGGCGGCCTACGTGAGTTGCGGCGTGGCAATATGAGAATAAAGTGGCGCACTCACAACGTGGTGGCGCACTCACAGGCTTTCTTTCGCAACTGTATCTCCGCCTTCAAAAATCAACGAAGCCGTTTGGGCGGGGCAAAGTCGTACGCGAGTGACCAGTTGATGGTCAGGCAACTTTCCGACAAACACTTGGGGACGTCCGGAGCACAATGTAAGCCAGGTTCTTGAATTATAATGGATCGCAGGTTGGGATTGTCAGACTTCTGGGTCGCCACAAGGTTCAAAAAATTGAGGTATAAACTGACCACAAAATATGGCGTGGGGGGTGAGGGGGATACTAGAAAGCGGCATAAGACCACCCTCGAGGGTCCCTGGCACTCAAGACATGGTGAAAGGTTGAAGACCAGCATGGTGACGTAAACTAATTAGGCCCGTTTTGGCCACGCGAAGCGCAAGCGCTCATTAAGCGCCGAACAAACACAATCATATGGTTCGGCAATAAACGGTCCGAGGGCTAAGCGCGGTTCGGATGGCTCTGTTTTCCGTTTCGTCTCTCCTTCCACCCCCCCTCAAAAAGAAAAAACAAGCTGGGCGATGGCGTCTGCATGGCCGGTCATTGAAGAAGAACCCTTGACACCCTCGGAGCGTGCCGCAGAACAGCGCGAGCTAATCCGTATCCGGCTCACAGACCCCATGTTCGTGACGCAGTCGCTCAGGCAGCACGAGGGGAGGAAAGGGCAGGGCCCTGAAAAGTGCGCCTGGTGTCGGTCGACCACCGAGCCGCATTTATACCGCTGCCGTGATCGTAACTGCCGCGGGGGTCTTCCGGGGTGCGCAACTTGCATCGCCGTGGTACACGAGAAAAAACCAGAGCACTGGTTGGAGGTGCGTGGCCAGCGGTTCATTAGAAGGCCCTCTAACACTCTACCTAGGAATGGTGCGAGAACCGGTACTGGAAGCTGGTGGCCTTGGCCGACGTGGGCTATGTCTACCAGCGCGGCCACGACGGAAACGCCTGCCCAAATCCCGCGGAGGACACGAGCGTCGAAGTCGTACAAACGCGTTTTGGGGAGGCGAAGATTGTTTCTCGGGATTGCAATTGCATGTCATAGATATTTATTATACATTTATTGTGCATGTCTTGTTTGCAACCGTATTGAATTGCCGGTCTCCATCAACCGAGTTTGGTACCATGCCCGCGTCAGCCGCTCAGCGTTGCGTGGACGAAGAAGAGCGGAAACTGCGCCGCAAGGCAACATATCGCAAGTATCGTCGTACGTAGGTGCAAACCAGTGAAGGACAGGGATGTGTTTTGACGCTGGTCTTTTCCTAGGCACCTCGACGACCGGCGAGAGAAAGGAAGGCGGCGGATGGCGGCCCTGCGTGCGCGTCAGACAGACGAGCAACGCGTGGCGCGCCTGGCTCGGCACCGCGAGGCGCAGAAAAAATATCGTGAAGAGTGAGAGAGGTTGAGTGCGTAGGGAATATAGATTCTCACCTGATTATTAGGTATCGCGAGCAAATTGCTCACCGCGCACGTCGTGCGGCTGTCAGAAAAAACGCAGCTGCGGGAAAAGAAACACAGCTCCGGCCCAAGGCACGACAGTACTGGTCAGATCCCGAGTTGATGACTGAGGAGGAGGACGAGGACGAAGGCGACGACTGGTAGGTATTCACGGTACATGTACATGTACCGAGTGTAACTACCCGCCACCGCTCCGAAGTGTTTCTGGCTGCTCCCACCAGCCCAGCGACGCTTCTGCCATGCACCGCTCAACCCACGCCTGCTGCGCCGCCTCCAATTCTGCGAGTCGTTGCCGTTTCCTCAGGCGCTGGCGTTTGCGTTTCCCGTGCGATTTGGGAACGCGAGTGACGCCGTCCCAGTCTGGGTCCCTGAATCCTGGGGAGTACGTGGTCCACGGGCTTTTCCAGAGGTGGATGCCGTCCGGGTCCCATGGACTGGGACTGGGCTGCCAGTCGCGGACGGGCCGGTCCACCCCCCCGCGGGCGACGTAGTCCTGGATGGCCCACTCAACTGCCCAACCATTTGGAGAAGGGGGGGGGAGGAGAGGGTGGTGGTGGGCGATGTTGAAGGATGCCGAGCCAGTCCCGAAAACGCCATCGGTCTTCGCGGGCGGCGCGTATGCCGGCGACCGCCTTTGAGGCGGCTGGCAGCGTGGCATCGCAGTTCAGTTGGGAAACATGTTGCGAGAGAGGTCGCGTACCCAATTGACCCTGCATGAAGTCACGCTTCTTGAGGAACTCGGCGTAGGAACGGATGCACGAGCGATCGCGTTCATGCCAAGCACGCTTGATGGCGGCGCACTCGTCCTGGCAGTTCCACTCTAGAGGAGTGTTACGCGAGGGAAGTCTACAGGGGAGAAAACCACATACCGATAGCTGTGTGCTGCCGCACGAGGTGAAATGGCATTGCCGACGATAAGTTATTGAGGGGGTAGAAATGAGGACAGGGTCACATTAGGGTGGAATATTGCCTAATTTGGCAATCCACGTCTGTTTGTTTCTGCCACCATGTCTTCGCAATTGACGGCGACAAACATCGCGCCTGAGGAGGTGGCAATGGACGACCGCCCCAATGGGCGGGATGGCCGTTACTACTGCCTCCCGCCGTTCCGGGGAGACCCATCGAGACCACCGGCTAAGCCCCGCAAGGGTTTCCGTTATCATCTGGTCGTCCAAGGGCATCAGGTGGGAACGTTCGACAGTTGGTGAGTGGCCAGGCAGCAAAAGGCTTTGGGACGAAGACAAGACGCTGAAACAAGACCGGTTTATGTACAGGGCCGCGGCGAAGATGAGCCTCACCGGCTACAGAGGCAGCGGCAACAAGGGCTTCGACAGTATCGAAGAGTGTATCGAAGCTTGGCAGGCTATGTGCCGGCTGGGCGTTCACCCCCACCCAGTGGATCCCGCCTACCAACGTGCCTTGGACGCTGCGCCAGCCCCACCGCCGTCTTTCGTTCGTGACGCCTCGCCTCCCCCGGCCGCACATGAGGCTCCACCGCCGTCGTTTGCTAGCGCTACTGGCGCGACACCGCCCCCGCCCGCACATGCGGTACCCCAGTCCCCGAGGCGCACGACGGCGCCAGCTACTCCAACGCGCACCGTGCGCGAGCGAAGGTGAAAACTGAATCATTTGGCTACTATCACACTGACCCACCTCTGGCAGAAGAGACGAAGGCCCACGGAGCACACCGCGCCATGGAGCGGATGTGCCCGCCGTCAATTTCGCCATCCGCGGCGAGGGAGTGGTGTCCGCGAGCCCGTAAGTCCGGTTTGGCGCAGGGGGACGTGAAAATGTTGATGATTTCTTTGCTGTGGTCAGGGCACGTTCTCAACGGCGATACGAGGACTTGCAGCGAGCGGGCATGGAGCCAGAGATGCTGGTCACTCATAGTTTTCTTCCGGGCTTCGCTGTTTGCGTTGGAGGGAGAGGGGGAGGGGGAGGGGGAGGACCTAGAGCAGTTTTGAGCGGAGGGGCGGCGGTCGGCGGCGCATTTTTCTTGTTTTGTTTTAAAGGACATATATATATATTTGGGTCTTTGGTTGGCATTTAGCAGTACACGGTTTCGGTTGCGGGGTTTGTTTAGGCGGGATTTCCGTGGGAATATCTTGCACGTGAAGACAACTCCTAATAACTCAATCCACCACCTCCGTCCGAGTACTTGAAATGGGTCGCAAGGGAGCTGCTGCGCGTAAACGCCAACGCGAGGGAAAACCGCCTGTCAAACCGGGGAGAGTGAGCTGGGTCCATGGCTCAAAAGAGACGTTCATGCGCGGTTACAAGGACGCGTACATCAAGGCGGCGGAGCTGGGGAAAATTCAGGCCGGGCGGTTCTACGACGACGTGGCGAACGCCTACCTGAAAGTGTACGGCTACAAGTTGGCATGGAGCGCAGACCTTGGCGAGGACCAAGACGTGGCGTCGGATGTGGACGAGGACGAGGACGTCGACTCACTCAGTGCTGAGGAAGGGGCGGCACGCTCAGAATTTTGGGGGCAACTACGGGAGGTGAGTTCGACTGGGAGGGCGGAGGCGGAGGGTCTGACCATCGCGACAGAAAATCGGTTACTGGTTCCGGACTGAGTACGGCGGCTCGGTGAAAACCAAGAAAAGCAAGAAACCCACCAACTTCAAAACGCTGTTCAATTTGGAGGAATTGGATCCCCGAACCCCATTGCGATCGCGCATCACCGACTTCTACTCGCGTCGGTGCTACGCCGAGCGCATTAAGCCGCGGTTTGAGGCTAGATGGGCGGCAGCCTCACTGCTCGTTCCTTCGCCAGCGGCGATCACTGTACGGAACATCTGCATTAAGGAGGCATGGGCGGCGGAGACGGTACCATTCCAGGAAGAAATGAAGCGGGCGCTGGAGGCCGAGCACAACGCGGCAATGGAGGCCTACGAGAAAGCAATATCGGGCGAGGCACCCACAACGCCGGAAGAATACCAAATGTGAGCTTCGTGAAAATCGGTGGATTGGGAATATACTAATGAAAACGTTTCCAGCGCTCTCAATAACGCGGGATGCTACTTGCAACCGTTTGTGGACGCGGCAGCGGAGCGCTTTGGCATGAACGTCTCGCTGGTGATGTGCGGGCCGACTCCTGACAGGGGGGGCGCGATAGAGGTGCACAGTGTGCACGCCGGGATGTCGAAGGGCTTGGTGCCACGAATCTGGCCAGAGTTTGACCGCGCCGGCTTTGAGGCAGTCAGGCGGAGCTTCCGCGAGTTTTCCGAACACTGTTTCAGTGAGTGAAGATGTTATTTCAGTTTCGTTTACAAGGCTGAGGGAGTTTGTATAGCTAGCGAAGACAGACGGGCAAGAAGTCTGGGTGGGATGGCAGAGATGGCGCCGTCGACGGAGCATGCGTCGATGACGTCGAATGCATCCGCCGGTGACACGGCAATGCCGGATGTCGGAGGTGAAGGGGAAGGCGGCGGGAACGAGGGTGAGGGGGAAGGCGAGGGGGAAGGCGAGGGGGAAGAGGATGATGAAGATGGCGAGGATGATGAGGAGGAAGAGGAAGACGAAGGGCGGGACCTCTCGGTGGCGATATGCCCAGAGCTCGCGGCTGAAGTAGAGCGCATGGAGGAGGACGCGCGCGAAACGTTCAAGCGCCGTGTCCGGTGGAGTATGCCAGATCGGGAGCCACCTCATATGGGCCTCTTTTTGCAAAAAGTACTCAGCTTGACCACATGGCGTTTTGCAAAAACAACTGGGCAACCAAATAGGGTAGGCCAGGGCTGTGTTTGTAGTAGGGGATGATGCCCGGCACCTCGGCATCACCCCTCTTTGCATGGGGCATCACTTCCGCCGTGTCCGCCATGCTCAAATCACCCCCATCAGTGTGCCGGGCCTCGGCATCACTCCGAATCAGACGGAAAGCGCCCAATTCGGAAAATGGCGTCGAAATTGTCGCCGAATATCAGAATAAAATGCGAGTGCGATCCGGATCACACGGAGAACATTCCCAATCCGGAAAACCACCAGGAAATCGTCGAAATAAATTGTACGCGCAATCCGAAACAAACGGACGACATCCCAATGAGGAAAATACCCGAAAAAAGCGGAAATTCTCCCCCCAAAAAATAGAATTCGCCGCCCTACTACCTATCCACAGCCTACCTCGTCATGACGTCTCGACACACACTAATATCGGGCGAAAAAAAAATACTAATATATCGCGCGAAAAAAGAAATAAAAATCGCCAAAAAAACATGTAAAAAAAGCCGGGAAAAAATCCGCAGAAAAGAATATATAAAAAGTAGCGTATACATGCCCACATTCTACGCCCACTCGTACAACGACCCCGCCACCAGGTGAGAAAGAGCGGGAAAGAGGGCCAGAAGCTACAGATAGGATCAATCATCCTCATCCTCGCCGCCCATGAAGAACTCCTCATCGCTATGGCCGAATAGCGCGTCGTCCTCGTCGCTGTCATCCCCGCTACTGTTGCCCGCATCGTCACCGCCATCTACGCCCTCCTCCCGCTCCTCCCGCTCCTCCGGGCTGCCGTTCGGCGCTGCGCCCTCCTCTGCGCCTTCCTCCTCCTCCGGCACCGCCAGGGTCCGTTTCTTGCCCCTTCCACGACGAACCTCCGTCATCGTCACGATCGCTCGCGCCGCAATATCGCGGTACATCTCCGCCTGCTTCAGCGCATACGCCACTGCTCCCTGCGCATACCCCGTCTCCACCGTTCCCACCGGTATCGCGCACACCCGCGCCTCCCATCTTCGCGCCTCGTGCTCGAAGGATACCAATATCCTTCGGTACTCCTCTTCCAACAAGCGCACCTCCTCTTTCCAGCGCCTACTCCGTGCGTATGCCTTCGCCCACTCGATGCGCAGCGCCTCCTCGATCTCCACGTCCGACCCAGTCGTCCCTGTAACCGTCCAGATCCAGGATAGAACGCGTCGATTCTCCGTCGACACGCCTGGTGCATCGTCCTCCCCATTGTCATCCTCCCACTCCTCATCGTCGTCGTCGTCCTCGACGACCTCGCCCTCAGCAATCAGCCGGCGCTGCTTCGCCCTCCTCCTCGCATCCTCCCTCTTCCGCCGTTCGTTACGCTTCTTGAGGTCCTCGGCGTCCTCCATTAGCCGGATATCGCTCTGGACGAGCTTCCGCCACCCCACTTTGTTCGCATCCCCCTTGTTTAGCGCCGGGATCGCTGCCCAAGCCGTTTGGTATTTCTCTGAGTGGAGGCGGATCTTGCTTTCGTTTCGTGCGACGAGAGTCCGAGAGCGCGTATTCGCCCCTTGGTGGCGCGAATTGTTTTTCTTGAAGGTAATGAACCGCGACTTGATGTGCAACTGGTGGCGCAGGCGTAGGAGGGCGGCTCCGCACTGCGCATCGCGCGCCACGGCCTCGGTGTACTCCACCCCAGCCATGCACCCCCTCTTGCGCTCCTCCTCCGTTAACGCCGACGGAAGGACGAGCGGTGTTTGCTCTGGCGTTTCCTCCGGATTTGCAGGGCGTCGGGCCAAGGCTCGCAACGCCTCAGGCGTGTAAGTTGCCTGCAGCTTGCGGAAGCGCGTTATACCGCGGCTAAGCTTCCTGCGCATGGCGATTATGTCGATTTTTTGCGCTGTTGTTCGGGCCTTCTTAAGCTCAATGCTCACGCGGACCCGCCGTCTGGATGAAGTATCAGCAAGTAGTTGAATTGAATGGGCTGAACAGCACGCACTGCTGCTCCTCCAAATCCAGTCCAACGTAGATAAAGCCGGTCGGGCTCACATCGTGGAGCGACGTTTGACCCCGCGAAGCCTCCTCCTCTGCCAGCCTCAAGCGCACATCGGCCTCCGTCATCGCTGCGAAACGTCAATTCATAACTCCCGAACCATCCCGACGAGCACTCACCCTTCGCCGTCGACTGGTAAGGATTTGGAGCCTTTGGATCCGCCTCGAACTTGTGTACCATCGCGCGCCAGCTCTCCACCCGGTCCCCTTGCTCTGCACAAAACGCGTCGAAGGCCTCCGCCTGCTCGCGCTCCTCGATCCGCGCGTTATCCAGCCGACGGCGCAATAAATCCGCTGAGGACGTGGTGAGCAACGCCGCCACAATGTAGGAAAAGTAAACGTACCGATACCAATCAGCTTCGACCAATTCCAATAGCTCAGATGAGAGTCGAGCGTATCACGGCGCGACCCCGGGCCCATTTCACGTGTGCTGGTAGCGACACCCCCGAGATTGGCCCACGGACGTTCGATCCCCTCGCCGTCGGTCTGCGCGGCGCCCAGGAGGAAGTTGAGCGAAAAAAGGAGCTGGCAGGCCAGCGTATGGGAGTGAATATGCATCTTGGGGATGACAAACCGGAAAAGCTTCATCACGATGAAGAAGCGCACCGTCGAGGGCATGTTGAGCAATCGCTCAAAGAGTCTCAGGAACCATTGACAGACAATGTCGTATGAGACGACTTTGGGCTGCCGAGCGTTCTTCCAGCGCATTATCGCGCTGAAAATCCAGTCCATATTAGAATATCTAAGCGATGAATCCGTCAGTATCATTTCGCGCACGCTGAGGGCACCAAAAGAAGGCATTGCACGCACCGTTCGCCCTTTTGCAGGTCCCCAACGCCGGTGGGCTGCACAAATTCGTGCCGTGCGCAGACCCCCATCCCCACCCCGGTAACGCTGTACCCTCTCGAAAACTTCGTGTTCGCGTAGTCCAAGGCGGCCAAGCCGCTACACGTACTCATCTACGCACGTCAGACCAGCCAGTCCAATCAGGAAAAAACGGGTGCATTCACCTCGGTCTCGTTCGTCGTCGTGAGCAGGTACTGCCGATAAGGCTCCTGCTCCACAAAGTATGCCCACCCCGTCCCTAGCCCCGGGTCGCGCAGCTCGCTAGAGACCAACCGTCTCTTGAGCCGGAAGCAGGCGTCAAGGGCGATGAATAGGGTGTACAGAAATCTAGTGGTCATTGTCAATCAGCCCAGCTCAACAGGAACATCAAGACGGCTCACCTATCCTCGGGGGAAGCGTTCTCCCAGTCCTCCGGGAGATTAACGTCCGGTCGGGGGCACGCCGGACATTCAATGGCCAAACCGCCGGGCTTCGTCCCATTCACACCGCTAGGATCGTGCCCGCGACCGCTGCGCTTCAGCATCTGCAGATGCCGCCACTGGCGCACCATCCGCAGCATTTCGGGATAGCGGTTGGGGAGCTTCCTTCCGCTACCGCATGTCGAGCGCGTCGTGGCCATATAATAATCGTACATAGTCGTTTTGGCCTGATGTGTCTGTATGATGAACAGGTTGAGGTAGTTGAAGGTCGCGGCGGTCCGAGGGGTGTCGTGGGTCGCAGGGTACCACCGCTTTGACAGCAGCGCAGTTCGTCGATGAGTGCTGTGTCGACGCTCGCACCCGCAGAAGTCGACGGAGATTTCGTGGATGTAGCCGACGTCGAGGACCACGAAGTTGTCAACCGCTACGGGGCTAACACAATCGTCATGGTGCAGCTGAACGCGAAGTCCTAGCGCTTGAAGGGATTTGCGATGGAACATATCACCGTTCCATTCCTGTCGATATTCAAATCAATCGAGGTAGGCCGGTAAATCCATAAGCAACTCACATCAATTACATGCAGCGGATGCTTGGCATGCATCTGGACGGTGCACTCTTGGCAGTACATCTCGTCTCCGAAGCATTGCTTACACCGAAACGTCGCCGGCCGCTCCTTGCAGCATGGGCATGGTGCGAGGTCTGCATCTCCGGCACCCTCCAAACGGAGTAAGACACGCAGATACTCATCCCGCAGGCCTCGCCATTCGTGCATCGTCTTATCCTACAAAAAAAAACGCGTTATTTGACTTACCATGTGGTGAAAACGGCTACTAACTGAGGGCTTCAAATCGCTCTTTTTCTTGCGACGCGTCGGTGGGGTCGGAGGTCGATCATACACTCCGCCAAAATCCATGTCGTAACGCTCGGATTCGAGTTCCGCGTCGAACATATCGAAACTCGGTAAATTAAAAGTCGGCAACGGAGGATCATCACAACCCTCCATCGCGTCCCCAGTAACTGCATCAAGGCGCGCCCGCTTGAGGGGGGAAGGCGGTTCGACGGGCAGAGTCTCCGTGTAAGTTCGTCGGCCGTCGGCAGAAGTACGAGAGATAGCAGTAGGAACCGTCTCGACTTGAAGGGAGGCACTGCTGGACGCGAGAAATTCTTCCAGCGGTTGAGAAAAGTTGTATTCATCGTCGTCTATTGCTTCCGAGGGCCTCTTCCGACGCTTGCGTCCAGCGCCCGGCATGGCGATGCGCGCTCGACGTATGGTCGAGGTGCAAGCGAGCGCAAGCGTGCAGGCAAGCGAGTGCAAGCGAGATCAACCGCATCGGTAACAGCATGTGACCCACGCGGATTTCCTAATTGAGCACTCTCACACTTCACCTCCATCGACCGTCCGCCCCATAAAACTCGGACTCGCAAGACCGATGGCGCCCCAAAAACGCCCCTACAACCATGGCGAGCAGTAGTACCGGTAGGTCTCCTTTGCGCAAGTACGCGGCTCCGACCCTGGAGCCGCCGAAAGCCGCCGTCCCCACCGCAATCCTCACCACATTGCTAACGCCTACGCCAGGTCGCCGCACCCGCTCGGGCGCTGAATACAGCCCTTGGGCGAACGCCGTGGCTCTCTGTGTTCCCCATGTCCTCCTCACCCATCTCCTCCACCGCCGCGACGACGGCCCGGACTCAGACACGGAATCTCTGGACGACTCCGACTCAGACGACGAAGCCCCACCCCTGCGCCTCACCCCCCCAAAACGCCCTCGCCGCCTCCCCCTCGCCCCCCAACATTCATTCGAGTGGCTCCGCCGGGACACCCTCCTGGGACAAGGCTCCCCAATGGCCTTATGCCCGGCCCAGTCATTCGCGTCGTTCGCCCACCGCCTCCGCAAAAGAAGCCCACCGCCGCCGAGGTCAAGGCACGCCGGCTCGTCAAGAAGCACGCGAGGGACCGGGGCGTGCGCTTCCTCGACCGTGAGCAGCAGCGCGTGAACGCCGGTAGTCGCCTTAAGGCCGTCACCCGCCTCCGCGTTCGCCAAACTGCCCCGGTGCTGCGCCTCAACCTCTCAATTGACGAATATGCCGCCCCTGTTGCTGCCTCCGGCTGGCAGGCAATCCGCCAGGACGAGCATGACGTTCGCCATTACGACTTGGACGAAATCCGACGTACGCGCCCCGACATGCAGGTGTACGACTGGGATGGGTAAGTACACAATTCCTCATTCATCCTTTGCTTCATAATAACCGACCCTCGCCCCCCCTCAGTACCCCCACCCCTATCATCGACGCGGACCGAAATATCCTTCTCCTCCTCGGCGGATTTCCTCCCAAAGAAGAGGCGTGGGGGACCGACGTTGCGGACAAGGCCGCCAAGGGGATGGAGGAAGCAGCGAAGGAGATATACACGGGGGCTAAATGGCGCCGCAGGGCCGGGCTCAACGAACCCGTCCCGCGCCGGGGATCCCACGCGGCTAAGCACGTCGGGGTGGCGATGGGCGGCGGGCAGCGTTACCCTCAGAATCTCGCCCACGCCGCTCGCAACCTGGTCATCTTTGCGGGGCTCTTTGGCCTCAAATCTCTGCAGCGCATCGCAGGCTGGACCAGCGGTATGCACCCGCCCCGCCCTTCCCTCATCCCGCCTCACTCCTGCAGTCCTCTTCATGGCGTTTGCGCCCCAGCTTCACGAATACTACCGCTCCACCTACGCCGCCCTTTGCGACTGGGACCGCATCCAACAGCGGGCGAAACATATCCGCCGCAACTTCCCCGAGCGCACCTCCGTCTTCACCACTGCAACGTTCAACTTTGGCCCGGTGACCGTCACACTTCCGCACATCGACTTTGGAAACCTCGCCTGGGGCTGGTGCGCGGTCACAGCGCTCGGCAACTTCGATCCAGACCGCGGGGGCCACCTGGTGCTTTGGGACCTCAATTTAATCATCCGCTTCCCCCCTGGCTCAACGATTCTCCTTCCATCCGCCATCCTCCGGCACTCGAATCTTCAAATCGGCCCCAACGAGACCCGGTTTTCGTTTACCCAATTCACCCCGGCAGGCATATTCCGGTGGGTGTACAACGACTTCCGGACGGACAAAGATATCAACGCGGCGAAGTCAACGACCGAAGCTGAGCGGGAGCAGCGAAGGCAGGATCGGGCGAGCCGCTGGCAAGAGGGCATCCGTATGTACACCAAATGGGATGGCCCTGCGCGGTCGATTTAACGCAGATTCGTGTATATTAGCCACCCGTAGCCTCAACTTCATTTTATCTGTTACCTCCGTCCGAACTACGCCTATGAGATTACTGCGACTCCAAGCATTATATTTAAATCGGTCCACCTTCCGCTTCGGGCGACATAGCGAACTTGTTACGCTATAGCGAACATGTCACTGACCGAACAACACGGACGGCGAGCTACCACCCCAACATTCACCCCTCTGGACAACAGTTGGCGGGCAGATCTTGTCCTTCAAGCATCCCTGACCCGTCTGATTTTTTTGTTAATTTCCCGAATTCTGGGCAGACCGGTGAGCATGCGCTGCTCGAAACTGGGCTAAAAGCCAGATTCTTCCTCTAACACCCACCATCTCATCCCGAATTCTCGACTCAACAAACTCGACACCCCAAAAATTGTCTCAAAATCGCTTGTTTCGTTTATTCACAGACGCCCTACCCCTCCAGAATTCAGAGAACTCGACTCGGCTGGTGGAATGAAATGAAGAAAGTCAGTGATGCTCAGCGCGCGGCTAGTTCGCGGTATCGTGAACGGTGCATCACTTATACAGCTTCGGGAAGGCATCGTGCTTATGCCAACGATAGGAACAAGGCTGAATTGCGACGCAAAGCACGCGAGCGCATGGCCAAGCGCCGCCTCGAGCTGAGGAAGTCGGAGGAGGCGTGGTCCAGCTATAGCGCGAAGGCTCGAGAGGATAGCGCGCGATACCGCGCGCTCCATGCTGAGGAACTAGCAGCTAACCAAGCTTCATATCGTGCAAAGTGCGTCGTCATTATTTTCTAACGAAATCTCGGCTTCATTTTTGGCTCAGGCTATCCATCGCCAAGCGGGGCTTCAGTGCCTGGCATGACGGCTACCTCAAGCGCCATCCCAGGCAACCTCGACCTGAAGATGAGGACCTCCCCGAATGGCCATCCTCGGAGTCCGACTCCCCCGATGGCCCCAATGATGACGGCGCCCCCGCCATCCCGCCGCGCATCCCGCCGCCCCCGCCGGATTCCGCGCCGTATGAAGAGCAGATGAATTATTTTCTGGACTACCTCGACCCCACCACCGCGCCCGGCTATGTCCCCAAACCAGGCCAAGAGCCATTCTTCCGGCGGGGCAAAATGCGGTGGGACTGATTGTTCGTTACCATGTCTTGCGCGATGCTCAGAAATTTCCCTGATACTGCTTTGTATCCACTCTTATCTCACGTCGTCTTGTACTCGCGATGCTCACAAAACTCAATTCAATGCGTTTTATCAAGAAAAATATTTGTATTCGGTTCAGCGGAGGAATACATGTACGATTACACTGAGAACAGGAAGGCTTTCTGTGTGTCGCAAGTCAGTCAGGCAAAAGAAATAAAAAACGAAAGGAAAGAGACACCTACCTAATACGACTACTCCACCAACGTGTCGACTTTGGCCGCGGTCTGTCCAAAGTCAGGCGAAAAGGTAAAAAAAGAGAATAAAGGGGCCACCTCGGAAAACTCGCACTCGCGCTTGGGGCGAAGGCGGCGCGCGATGCTTTGAATGCGCTCCAGCGCGAGCTTGGCCTCCTCGAAGTTGGAGGCCCCGGTATCGCTCGAGCGGTGGTAGTCTTCGAGCACGTCGCGGCGGCGGCCCTCAGTCGTCATCAAGACTTTGCTGGTGACCTCGTCGGCCCACGTGGCCTCGTCGGTGAACTCGTTGGTGTGCCCGTAGGCCCACGCCCGCTCGGCCTCGGTGGTGCCTTCGCTGAAGGCGATCGCGCGGCCGCGGGCGATAGCAGCTTTGGCGTCGAAGGCGCCAAGGGGCGGGGGGACCTGGCTTTCTGACTCGTGGAGGCTGTTGAAGGTCTCGATGACCATGCGAAGTGACGATTTATTGATGAGTTTGAGGTGTCGGTGGACCGCGTATTCGTGGATGCGCTGGCGGCGGCCGATGCGCTCAAAATAATTGTTGGCGAGGAGAAGGTCCTCCGCAGCCTCTTGTTGGGCTTGTTTCTCGGCGTGAGTGCATGCGTGGGCGATTTCGGTGAGGGTAGTGGTGGTGGTAAGTTCGCCAGCGGTGGCGAGTTCGCCATTCGACGTGGTGGGAAAACTGATCGGGGTTACAGCTCGGCTATTGTTGATGATCAGCCAAGCGTTTCCCCTCGTCCACGACGACTGACCTTTGGGTGATGCTCGACATGGTGAAGGTAAGTGAGATTCGTTTTCTTTGCTCGAGACTCGGGCGCTGACCTAACACGGGAAGTCACGCCGCGCTGTATAGTTCGCCATGTGACTGGAAATTCGCCGTCCACACCTTATCCACAAACCCTCATCGTCCTTGACGCAAAAACAATAAAATGGCCCCAAAAAGTCGCTGCCAACCTCGTTACTTCCCCCAACCTGGTCACGAAGACACGGTCGTTCATGACGGCCGGAAGGACGGTCGTTATTTTGTCGTCGGCGCCGGCCACTGCGGAAACGGCGTCTTCACCGACGCGTAAGTGATTTCTTTCTTTCCTTTCATTTTACTTCCTCGTCTGAGATGCATGCTGACCATACACGAACGCAGCAACGTAGCCAATAAGCAGACGGACGGCTTTTCTGGATATGTGAAGCGCTCGGCCAAGCGCTGGACCGGGCTCGGCGGCGTCCAGGACATCTGGGCGTCGTTTTGCGACGAACTACATCAAGACGGCTGCCACCCCACCACCCGTCTACCCGCCGGCTGGGATGCCCCCGTGCCCGTCCTCCGTGGCTGCGCTCCCGCCGCTCCCGCCGCTCCCGCTCCCGCTCCCGCTCCCGCTCCCGCTCCACTCGCGTCTCCCGCCGCCGCTGCACCACCCTCCGCTTCGACTGGCGCGCTTCGCACGCCGCGTGCTCCCACCACTGGCTCGGGGAACACGTGGACCTCGCCGCTCGTGGTGCGCTCCAGCGTATCACCGTCTCCCCTTCGCCCACCCCCACAGTACCACTCCATGGCGCCCATGACATCCGGTTTGCCCCGCCCACGCACAGCGCTCAACCCCAGCGGGACTGCCGAGTCAACAAGCTCGTTGCTGAGCGCAATGGGCGCGACGACCTCGTCCCTCTCGTCGTCGGCGTCGTCGTCGGCGTCGGCACGTACCCCCAAGAAATCTGGCCACTCCCGCGTCCAGTCGTCCCCGAACGGCGGCTACGACACCGACTTCTTCTACGAGGACGACACGGACGACGAGGCGGTTAGGCTCTGGGCGGTGCGCGGAATGGAGGAGCTGTTTCCCGATGTGTAAGTTCTTTCCCTACTTTTTTTCTTTGTTCCTTCCGTTGACGTGCATTCCAGTGACGAGGCCTTCGATGCCCTCCGGGCAAACATGGATCGTCTTAAATACATGGAGATACGTTCGTCGACGAACGTAAAGAACCTTCGCCGCTTCGCTGCGAGCTGAGCGGCGTGTTTTTTTTCTCTCTCTCCATCTCTTCTCCGGTCTCGTCGTCGTACATTCGCTACGTCTCTTGCTATCTGCCTACCATTACTTTTGCCTACCATTACTTTTGCTATCCTCGTCACTGTCCTTCATCTTGGACCCGGCTATCTCATGATCCTGCTTTCCTCCAACGTACTCGCTGCCTCGTCTTGATCTTACTATATCTTGGACTTGCTGTATCTTTGGCCCTCTCTTGGACGTTCCACGGACTTCACCTGACTCTGCAGTCGTACAAAAATTTGTATTCCTTGTATTTACTTTTATACTTGTAAAATTGATTCAATTTCGTGTACAAAAAAATTGCCAGAGATCGTAAAGAAATCGAGTTAAGGGTAGGAGCAGGCAGGGACGCGAGGCGTTATTTGAAGGTGATTGGCTCCGTGCACTAATCGGTTCTCGTTTTGTTGGGCTTCCAGTCTACCGTCGTTCGTTCATTAACAAAGATGGGAAAATACAAGAGCAAGGACGTACCACATAAGAAGCGAGGAAACCGCAGCGACGTTGTGGGGCTCCGTGCTGAGCACCTCTTTGCGGAACTGGACGGCTATTGCGTGGCGTCGAACGCGGGCACGACGCGCAAGTGGTACTCCAAATTTTTCGAGGGGTACTGGGCCGCTTTCCCGTGGGAGATCCCTTTCGAGGAGGACCCGACTGAAGAGGCCCTTGCACGCGTGACGCCCGACAACGCGTTGACGGAGGCCCAGAAGGCCTCAAAGAACAAAATCTTGGCGGATACGGAGGGGGTCAGTGGCTTGGTCTTTCTCGTGCTTTGGGCCTACGAAAACTAATGGAGAATGGGGTTAGAAAATCAAGCGATGGTTTAACTATCAACGCACGCACTCCGGTAGCGGTATTAACCCGTGGTCGAAGTGGCTCAGGGCCGAGCTGAAACCACCCGAGGACGAGCGGCGCCCGCGTCGTCTGCTTGATTATCAAGTCTATATGCAAGATGAAGAAAAAAATGCTGCTATCAACGCCGCCCTGAAGGAACGGTACCCAGATAAG
Organism: Mycena alexandri; assembly: GCA_029233265.1. Taxonomy (NCBI): domain Eukaryota; kingdom Fungi; phylum Basidiomycota; class Agaricomycetes; order Agaricales; family Mycenaceae; genus Mycena; species Mycena alexandri. Next base: position 171,277 of record JARJCM010000160.1, read on the forward strand.
GTGGGGGCGAAGGACTCGATCAAGTGGCGCGCCGCACTGGCACGCGAACTGCTCGCTGCAGAGCCGGAGGAAGTCCAGGAGGAGTTCAAGTCGAGGGCGGACGAGGAGTATGAGGAGGCGAAGCAGGAATTTCAGGAGAACGAAGGGAAAGGCGCGAACAACGACGACTTCGATGAAAATGCGCGCGCCGAGGCCCGCGTTCGCCTCGTCGCGACAGTCAAGCCGCTCCTTCTCTCTATCCGGAAGCTGACTGGGTACCAAGTCTCGATGCTCTTGGGCGGAGTCTTTGACGGTAAGGTGGAGGTGCGCTCGGTGCACGGGGGGACGGTGGATGGGGAAAACGAAGATGGACCCGACGGGATCGACTTCACGCGTTGGGATCCACAGGGATATAAGCCTGTGATGAAGCAATTCATGCGCTACATCGCGGCCGCCAACGGGACGCCCCAAACCGTTGAGGCTGCTTCGGCGCCTGACACGGTCCCCCCTCCCGCCAATACCGCGGGCGGCGCAATCCTCCCTGCGATGCCGGAGGCCGCCCCACCACCGTCATCCCACCCCCCAGCAATGCCACCGTCCGCCCATTCCGCACCATCCCTGCCATCGGAAACGCCGCCTCCCATCCCTCCGCGAGCGTCCTCGGCAACGCCTCCACCGTGCAGCAAATTGGTGAGCACGCCGACGGGAGCCAACGCGTCGGCGGCGGCGTGATTCGGCGCGAGGGCGATGAAATGGAGGTCGACGCAGGGGCGTCGACGCCAGGGCGGGCGACAACGCCCGCCGAGCTCGAGGGTTTGGGGATTGACTCGCCGCTTCAGCGAGCTGTCATGCAGCTGACGCCCGGGTCGCGCGCGCTGAGGATCAACCGCTTGGGAAGGATGTCAGACTATGAACGCACACGTGAAGAAAACATGGCACGGAATAAGGAAATCCTCGCGAGCATCAACGTATCGGACGCGGTGGCGGAGTTGATGAAGGACGTGAGAAGGGATATGAAGCGCAAGCCTGAGGAGCAGGGGGGTGAGGCGACAAAGCGACCCAGGGTGGCGGGGGACGATGGGGCGGACGCCGACGACTACTCGGGGAGTGGATCCGACAATGATGACGAGGAGGATGGGGGAACACCGAAACCGAAGGTGAAGCGGGGAGGGCGCGCGCGCGCAGGAGTCAAAGCGAAGGGGGGAAGGAGCGGGGGAGGTGCGCAGATGGCGATAGGGGCCGACAATGTTCCAAAGTGGGCGACGAGCGCGCATGGTGTGTTATTGGCTGGTGGTGGTGGGGAGACGTGGCTGAAGACAGTGGACCTGTGGTGGGTGTACGAGAAGAGGGCACGCTTCGTAGGGCCGGTTAGTGCCAAGATTTGCTACATAATGGAACGAGTGACTAACCTTTACTTTCGTAGGCCAAAGGTAAGGGGACGGCGCTGCGTCCCAAAGAAGTTTCAGGCTGGATAGCGCGCGCCCGATCCGGGGGACCGGTCCCCGCGATTGCGGATGTATACTCCTTCGCGTCGAAATGGTGGGCGTGGTGGGTCGAGATTAATCCGAAGTGGCGCACGCGAACAGATGGAGTTGGAGTCCCGACGCGGCTCAGGAAGGAGGGCGAGGGAGACTGGGATTCGGTAGCGTCAACGGGACCCAATGGGATGCTAAATATTCTGATGTGCTTGCGGTGGTGGTACGATGCACTGAAGGGCGATGAGGGCGGGATGGCGGGGTGGAAGGAAGCTGTAGAGGACGTGAACTGGGCGCTGGAGCGCATCTGGTAAGCTTCACGGCCGTACGGGAGGTAAAGGAACTCACTGAGTCGTTCCAGCGTGCCAGCACGGGAGGAGGAAACACAGGCTTGATGGATTGATGCAACGGAGATTTGATGCGAGGAGGTTTGATGGCAGCGCGATATGACGGCGGCGACGAAGGGAACGGAGAGGAGGAGAAGGAGGATAAGCAGTGAAGCAGAGGCATTCTTGATTGTGTGTATATAGGCACGAAAGCGATTTTCTTGAATATCCATGCCGATATGTTTCTCCAGAACAACATCCGGCATGCCGTAAGGCCGTCTTTCTTCCTTCCAAACTATCTGCTGGGAATTTTGTGCATGGTTCAAACTGTAGTCCCGCGCCGCCAAAGCAACAAGCATCTTTTTTGGAATATCTATAGGGTATGTTTTTCCGAGAAATTATAGCCACGCCGTGATTCCGTGGAAACCGGACTTTTCTGTTCTTTTCCGGATGTCCGAGCAGCACGGACATTTTCCCTGATGTGGGATGCCGAGCATGCCGTGGAAACCCGCCTTTTATTCATTTCCTGGTGTTCCGAGGTAAGCGGACATTTATATTCATTTTCCCTCATGTGGTGCCGAAGATGCCGGGCCATCAAGACGGTTCAACATCATTCTGATGCAGCTGTGCAATCATTCTGATGGCCGTTGAGGTCTGCCGGGCCTACATCACCCATATACCGTGACTTGTGGCAGTGCCTGGCTGTGGCCAGTTCTTTTTGCAAAACACCATGTGGTCAACCCCAGTACTTTTTGCAAAAAAGGTACTATATGGGCTGCGGGAGCTAGCGCGCGAAAACAACATGGCAAGAAATCGAAAGCTTGTAGCGGACGCATTCGGGGAGGCGTTCGGGGGCGTTCAGTCGGAGACGAGTCGCGCGGCACAGGCGGGAGACAAGGTGGCAATGGAGAAGAAGAAGAAGAAACGCACGAAAAAGTCGAAGGATACAGGAGAGGACGGCGCGCCGGTTGTGCGGCGGAGGAGTGTACGAGGGACACAAGTGCAGGAGGGCCCTCGACCGTGTCCGACGCCTCTCTACAGGGGCTCGATGCTTAACGTGCCGTTGGTCCGCCCCGAGGGGGACGCCGCCTCCTTTGGTCCCCTCCGCGAGGTCGAGATCGACGTCGCCTGCACGCCGTTGGTCCGCCCTGAGGACGACCCCACCTCCTTTGGTCCCCTCCGCGCAGTCGAGGTCGACGTCGCCTGCACGCCGTTGGTCCGCCCCGAGGACGACCCCACCTCCTTTGGTCCCCTCCGCGCAGTCGAGGTCGACGTCGCCTGCACGCCGTTGGTCCGCCCCGAGGACGACCCCGCCTCCTTTGGTCCCCTCCGCGCGGTCGCCGTGAGTCCACCGGAGCAACAAGACGATGCAGACCCGACATGGGGGGCGGGTGAGCAGGACAGGGAGCTGTGGACGGCGGAGTTAAAGAACGCGATGGGTGGATTCATTCGATTGAGAAGACTCGGCGGCGCGGACTGGGTAGCATGTATTGAGAGGCTGCTGGCGTTGGAACGGGCGTGGGGCTTCAGAGACAAGGGTCTGCTGACCGCGCCGGGAGAGGAGAAGGGCGGGCGACCGAAGATGGTGAAGGAGTGGATGCGTTACGCCAGGAAGTGGGAGGGGAAAGTGGACTTGATGACGCGGAAGGTAGGACCTAGAGGGGTGGAAGGGTCATTCGCGGCGCAATGGTGGCGATGGTGGGGCAGTGTGCAGCCGGCGGAGAGGAAGGGAGCACCAGATGGATCGCTGACGCGTCTAGAGTTGGAGGCGAGCGCGTGGGAGGTGTTGGGGAAGACCTCTGGGCGAAACGGAGTGCTTTTGTTTGTGGGATGCTTGCTGTGGTGGGGGGATGCGGTAGCAGAGGAAGACGACGTGTCACTGGTAGAGGACTGGAAGGAGGCGGTGAGCGACGTGGTATGGGTGTTGTCAGAGGTAGGGAAAGGCGTGGGCGCGCTGTACGTTAAGTCCCTTCTACCGCCGACATATGCTAATTCTGGACGACAGCGTGACAGCCGTGGAGAAAGCGGAGGAACAGGCGGCGAAGGACAAGAAAGCGAGTGTGAAGGAGATCGCGGGGAAGAAGGATGGGCGGAAGAGAACCGCAGCGGAGAAAGAGAACGAGGAGGAGGAGGGACAGCCGAGGTAAGTTGCCTGATTAGGAAATGTCCACAATCTGATCGGCGATCAGGAAACGTACTCGCAGGTCGGGTGCTATTTGAAGTCGTCGCTCTGGGTACTGAGTGTTCAGAGTGCTGGAAGAAATTTAATTTAATTTCCTGCCACTTGAGTACATATATTATGAACAGTACTATCGCTGTTTGTAAAAAGAGGTAAGGAATTCTGACGATAATGAATCATCGGCGTTTGGGAGGTCAAGGCGCATTGAGGTTTGTAGATTGACTTGAAGTAAAGAGTGAGGAGGGGAGGACTCGAACACAAGGTCGCAAAGAACGTACCACGTGATTAGAGCAAAGGCGGGAGGCGTGCGGGGGTGCGGCGGCAGCGCCGCCTAACACCTGAGCAGCGACTAGGCTTGCGCTGCGTGGGGGGGACGTTTGAGGCGGCCGGGCCGCTGAACACAGGCGCCGACGCGAGTAAAGGATCAAGCCAAGTAGCAGGAAAAGGCGGCGCTCGACGTTCGCCGGGGGAGAGTGCGGCCCAGGCTCGCTCGAGGGGCTCCGCGTTGAGGCGAGCAGCGGTAAAAACCGGCGCTCGACCTTCCAAAGGGGAGAGGGTGACCCAGGCTTGCTCGAGGGGCTCCGTGTCCGTATGGGAGCTGGCGGTGCGCGCTAGCGCCGTCAAAGAATCCATTGGGGGAGGGAGAGTTTGGCACTGAGGGCGGATGGACGGCGAGGTAACGGCGGTAGCGATGAGCAGAGGCACGAGGGATGTGGGCGGCATCGGGACCAGCGGCATCGAGTGCAGCGTCGGCGACGTCGGCAGCGCGGAGGGCGTTGGGGGCGTGGAGGGCGCTGAGGGCATGGGCGGCGTCGGCATCGTCAGGAGGGGGGGAAGGGAACCATTCGTGAGAGCGGGTCAGGAGGGGAAGTCGGGACGAACAAATAGCAGAAAACAAGCGAGAGCCTAAGACTCGAGTGATAAACAAAACACAACAAAGTGAAGCTGGAGGGCTGAGGAATAAATACAAATCAATAGGACAGGCCGCGGGGCGGAACGGGTATTGATGGCTGGCTTTTATCAGCCCAATGCCGAACGGATGCCATTTGATGCTGGGAGCGCATCCTAATGCAGTAATATAGAGGGTACATATATATATTGCAACAGAGCACTGGGCACAAGCCCAGTTCCTACATAGATATGTACCCTGTGGCCACAGCAGCTTATATATATATAAAGGTACAGCTACACCTCAGCCCAGTGCTTCGAAATTGACATTCGCTCGAGCTCTGTCGATGGCTGCGGTTGCAGACGCGAGCACGCAGTTCCAGTCGGCCCTCCGGGGTGGCCCATCGGCCAACACACCAACGAGGCGGCCCTTGGTGTCGGCGAGGGGAATAATCCTGGAAGAAACTTCAGCTCCGGTCAAATTGGTGCATTATAAGACATACCCTTCCCATTCTGTCACAGACTCAAATCCATGATAGTCTAGCTCGGACGGTGCATAGACGTGCGTGAACGGCTCAGTGTGAACGACTGGGGGAGGGGATGGAGTGCGCTTGAGCCTTGGAAGTCCAAGAATGCCGAAGTCGTCCAGAAAATCCGAGGACCACCGCGGGCGTGGCCGGGAATGGACCGGCATATCGTCGACGACATACCCGTACTGCTCGTCGTCCGAGTCGATCGCCATGGTTTCGGAGTCGGAATCGGTGGAGGTATCGGACTCTTCAGCGTGGTCCAAATAATCGGGACGAACATGGGTTTCACCGCGGTAGTAGGGCTCGGTCTTCTCCCGATGACAGACGAGGTCAAGCTCGCCGGCGAGGACGGTCCTGAGGTCGTTGTTCCACAGCATTGGGGGGCCGATGGGCGGGAGGGTGAAGGGGCCAACGGTTCCAAGTACGTATTTGCTCCTCGGCATTTGGTATAGAGGCACACTTGCCTTGCCTTGCGTTAATATAACAATTATAAGTTTGGCAGGAATAGCAAGACTCGTGAGGTGTTTGCCTGTTTTCCCGTCGTAGCGGGGGGGGTCGTTTCGTGAAGCGAGTGAGTACGGGTACATTTAGAATTTCACGCCACTGATTCTAATTGGGACGCGACGCAGATCCATCATGAAAAGGGTCTTCTTCGGCCGAGAAATGTGAATAATACAGGTACCAGAAAGGAACTCTTTGCCTACAACGTGTTAGCAGCCAGCCCAAGGACAACAGGATCTTGGCATCTGAGCAACACTCGATCCCTGACAGTGCCGACACTCGACCCAGGCTGAGAGTCAAACCGCGTGGCGAGATACACCGTGTTCCGACGACGCGACGCGACGCAGATCCACTGTGAAAAGGTCTTCTTCGGTAGAGAAGTGTGATTAACACAGGTACCGAAAAGGGACTTTGCCTACGACTTGTTCCTAGCCAGGCCAAGGAAACCGTAACTTTGACATCTTATCAACGCTCGATCCCCCACAATCGACCCAGACCGATAGGAACGCGCTTCAATGCGCGTGGCGAGATACACCGTGTTCCGGTTGGTGGGTTTGCAGATTGCCGATCTTGTCCGTACCTCTTTTTATTGACATTATGTTGACTTGACGGTTTTGAGCTTCAGTGTGTCGTGGCTGCATCCGGACGCGTTATACACTGGACACACCTTGGCATTCCCACAGCGTTCCAAATGGTCTGAAAGCCGCAAGTCTTGCTCTTGAAATGGCTGAAAGAAAGAAAAAACACTGCCTTTACCTTTCGATATTATGGACGCCCCAGCCGACAGCGTTTCGGTGAACGAATGTGAGTTTATGGGGGTACAACACGACTATTTACTTGTGCTGAACGTCTTTTGACAGGCCGCGATTTGGTCCTTTGGCAAGGCGAGGCTACTCCTCCCGCCTGCTTGCAGCGCGGCGAAAGGCGAGGCTGTCTTGCTTTTTTCACTCTTCTCCGGCCACTGTACGTTTCTTTTAAAAAAAAAATTCATGCTGAGTGCGCGCATTAACAGATTTACTTAGCGATAGCCTCAAATTACACTACAACATCGGTTTCACATGGGTGCAAACTGACGGCGAGGCCGCAGAACATGCGCGGGCTTTCAGCCCCCCCTCGCGAACATGGGGCTGGGATACCGGCAGGACGTGTTGGATCACAGCTGGGTTGACTGGAAGAAATACCTTCTCAGCGTCGAAGTTCGGGCAAAATTGTAAAGCAGTCTTTTTTTTCAAATGAATTTTTCTCGTTGGTCCTAAGAATATTGCCTGTCCCTCCGCTCCCAAGTACAATTGAGTTTGAGTCTTCCGAAGTTCGGGCGCCTCACCAGCGCTAAACGCCTGTGTCCGTAATAGGCAATGGCGGCACCGCCACTCTCTCTCTCATTTCTTCCCACTTGCACAAAATGCTTTAAATCCACGCGTACAACCCCCCCCAGACTCGCCGTGTACGACCGCCGTAATGCTCACGAATGCACCTTTGCTCATGGCTGCCCCTTCTACAGATACCCCGGCGTGGGCCCGACTACCTGAGCACAAACATCGTGCTCATCCTCTGCGAATCTGGCGTACCGCGCGGCAATTGTTCGTCGAAGAAATGGTGTTTACCGACGCGCCACCCGGTCCTTCCGCGCATTGCGGACATTGCAAGAGTACTCTGGACCTTGAAGCTGCATGCTTCTTCACCTGCAATACCTGCAGTGAAGCGCAGTGTCATGCATGCTGTATTGCTGCTCATCGTCGCCGGCCTCTGCATTTTTTGAACGTGCGTTAAGCCATTTTCGTTTTGGAGTGTCAAATGACGGTGCTTCGGCACACAGGAATGGTCTGGTACCTACTGGGCGGCCATTACCCTCGCCGAGGTCGGGCTGATATAACAACTCGGCCATGGCGGACGCAACTGTCCTTCTCCTGACCCCGACGCTCGCGACATGACCATCCTGGATCCATCCGGTGCGCAGGTCGTCAAGTACCGTTACTGCGCCTGTGATGGCGCGCGGACGCCTTCACAACAGGTTCTGGAGGCTGGGTGGCATCGGGCGGGCGAGAGCGAGACCTGGGCACTACTCGCTCACATGAAAAAATTGGGTATGTGCTACTTATTATTCTGTCTTCGTGCGACTGGACTCACTGACGACAATTGCAAGGTATTTGATACCGTGCATGGCCAATTGCTTCTCGTTCGTTTAATAATTTGAGTGATTCCTGCGACGCAATGATCCTGTTCTAAATAATCTCAACGAGTGGAAAATTAAATGTGCGTATGCATAAATATGATGTCGCAAACTCCTTTTAAAGTCAGCCCAAAGATTTTGAATTCATCCTCTCTCCACCCAGCATCTGCACCATCACCTTTGAGTGATGTTGCACAGGCCAGTTTATCACATAGGGCACGGAGGGCACGCCTGTCCTTCGCCCACCGAGGAGCAACACACTATGCTTTTAATCGACACCAGCGGCATCCACAGGATTCCATATCGATACTGCGGGTGTCACCTGCGCCGCCAGATGTTTGATCTGGGTTTACTCCTACACCACGGCTGGTACCCGGCCTCTGTCCTCAACACGACAACTTGCGCGACCGTTGGGGCTCTCCAGTTATTCCGCCTGCTGAATTCGATCGGCAACGTCAGTGTCAACCAATTTATCACTGTCCTTGCGCGCCGCACCCAAACAGAGGTTGTGAGTTTCGGACGTTCTACCGCCCGACGTCTTCTGATAGACTCATGATCGTTACAGGCTGGCACCACCGAGTTTATAACTAGACATCATCGCCTGATGCTTCGTGCGCGATGCACGCAGGACGCAAGACCTTTTAGGTATGTATTTATGTCTGAACGTCAGGCGCGACCGTTCTCACAAATTTTGCCGCAGTGCAAATCCGTAGGTCCAACCGGAAGTCGCGGAGGTCCAGGAGGAGGTATGTATGGCTGACCTCGCGTGCGAACCCCTCTGACAGATTTGCAGGAGTCTACGTCGCGTACATAGCCAGCAATGTTATTTTACCACAAATTTGATAGCCCTTTACCCCAATACGAGCGCCTGAAATCCTGATATGACATTGATTTGAAAACTTAAAATAAGGCCATGGGAACCAATGATCGGTGTGTGTCTTTTTGGAGGTACGGTACAGTGGCTGGCTACGTCCGTACTGCAGAAAACTGACCGGATTTTAGCCGTTCTTACTTTGCCGACTAAGTATCTCACAAATCCCCAAGATGGCGCCTCTGCCCATGTTCTTACCGCTGCTGCTGGGGCTCATCCCGCCTTTCTCCTTTCCGTTCCTCAAATTGTCTCCCGTCCCACCCACCGTCTGCATGGCCGACACGGGCACCCTTCGATTTCGTTCAACACGCGTCGTCGATGCCAGCATCGGTTTCGATGGTGCAGACCCTCTCGCGGACCTCACTGCGGATCGCGCGGTGTATATTTCCAACGACGGTCGGCGGCAGTCCACTCAACTTCTGAACGTGGGACACAAAAGACCCTGCCTCAAACCGTGCAATTTGGACGACCGACTGGCGGAGTGGGTGCTGGTCGATGACGCAGAAGTTAACCTGGACGCCGATATGTTGGACAAATTCGACAGGGTCTCCGGCACTGGGAAGCGTAAGCGCTACGAAAGTTCCGTACGTGATTTATTTCCCAGTTCTACCAGTATCCCGTTGACGCACGACAAGGACGATCCCATGGGACAATGGCGCAAAGAAAAGCAGTCTTTCCTCGATGCAATGCTGCGGTGGGAAGGTTTCGGCGACGCAATGGAAGATCCTGCGTGCGCCCACTGCGACAAGTCACTTGGGACAGATCGCGCGGAGTCGGAGCGGGTGTTTTGCTGTACCGAGTGCGGTGAATTCCTGCAGTGTCTTCAATGTTGCCTGCACCATCATCGTATGGCCCCGCTACATTTCTTGGAGGTGCGTTACAGTTCTTTGCTCTTTTTCGTGAACGGACCTTTATTTGGGAAAGTTATAGGAATGGCAGGGGCAATTTTGGGAGAGAACTACGCTCACATCCATCGGGTTGGTCTACCATGTCGGTCATGGAAGTCGCCCGTGCGAATCGCCCGCGGTGAATGTCGACACCATGGTCATCATCGACACCAGCGGCATCCACACGGTGAAATATCAGTATTGTGGGTGTTCCGTGTCCCGCCAGGTGTCCAAACTCAGTCTTCTCTTGCGCAATGGCTGGTATCCGGCAACACTCACCGATCCCTCGACTTGCGCGACCTTTCGGGCTCTGGATTTCTTCCGCCTCCTGAATGTTGTCGGAAATGTCAATGCACACGACTTCATCACGGCACTTGAGCGTCGTACTAACGCTCTTGCCTCGACTGGTATAGAGTGGCTGGCTGTGAGTATCGCGCCAACGTCATGGAATGGTCGACCGATGTTTCTCACTTCTCAGGATACATACAAAGCATTTGGCCGTATGTCCAGACAATTTGCCTTCCTGCAACGGGCGCGGCGCTCGGGTCGGGCCCACGATGCCGCGAAGCTAGCGGCGACCAAGCGAGGTGAAATGATGGTCATCTGCTGGGCATGTCCCTACGACAGACAAAATTTACCTCCGGACTGGCGCAACGTGGATCCAAAATACAAGTGCGTTGCTCAAATCATAACAAATAGCTCACGACGCTGATATTATATAGGTTTCTGTACATGCTCATCCTTGCTCTCGACACCAATTTCAAGCTGAAAAATCGCCTGCGCGCCAACAAGCGCTACAACCCATCGCTAGGGCCTGGTTGGGGCGCGTTTGTGGAGCCTGAGGCGTATAGGGAGCATCTAAAAAATTATGTGGGGGAAAGTGACGTGCGTTTTGATTGTGCGCGGACGAATTGGACATTAATTCAAGCTTCGCAGATCAGCACCTGTATCGCGTTTGTGGTGTTACTACAAAAGGACTCTCGACTCACGACTGGCCTGCGCACCTCCGGCGTTGGTGGTTGTGTATGTGCACGCCATGAATGTGTTCGCCCCAACGGGCTGGGCGACCTACAGAAAGGAGAGAGGTGCGTCTTGCTTGCCGTTGAGTACCGGGCACTGCTAACAGCGGTTTCAGATATGCGAATATGGATTACATCATCATGTCATGCCTCGTTGGGTGCGCATTGATGATGATAATGATTTCCTACGACATTGCCTGCCAGTGGAAGAAGAACCTACGCGCTCGGAATGACAACCTCCCCAAAGAAATCCGGATCGACCTCGACAATATGGAGGTGCAATGCGGCCTCCCAGTTTGGCACGCCTCATCGCACGAGAAGGAATGCAACAACGAGAACAGTCTTAGTGTTCTGGTAGGGGTTGGGAAGAGCGATGGGGAGGGTATCGAGAGGACTTGGGCTGACATTAACCCGGCTTCGTACCACACCAAGGAGATGGGAATCGGGAATTGCGCCGATACCTTGGAGGACAAGCTTGACTCACATAATTTCATGAAGAACCTCGGGCACTGTGAGTTTTTATTATTTCAGGACGTAACTTTCATTGACTGGCCCGCAGGCGATGCGCTACCCAGAAAACTTCTCGTCACCCTCGCCGAGCGCGAGCGGCAAGTCGAAGCCTTCAAAGAGGTTAACAAGACGGTCAACAAGGAGGTCCGCAATGTGTGGCAGGCTCAAATCGACGCCTTCGTGCGTGATCACGACGAGCCTAATCCCTACGTACTCCCCAACTCAGGTAAGTCCTCGTTGAGCGATTCCCACGATTGTTGCTGAGGCCTGCCTTGGTAGGAGCCCCTACCGAGGCGCAGATGCGTGTGGCGCTGAAGCAGGAGGAGGAGGAGGAGATACGTCAGGGGAAGCGAAGGCTGTACGGCACCAGCGCGCCGGCATTCTTGAGTGCGGGGATCCAATTGGAGGACGCACAGTGAGTCGCGTTAAGCTCGGATGGATGAATCGTCACCTTACCTTTGCCACAGACGTCGTATTCATGTGGAATTAGCCGGGCATGCCCTCGTTACAGCGGACCGCGCAAGCAAGATCCATGAGCGCCGGCTGGCCTTCATGGTGAAACTCGCCAAATTCCGGAAGCTCCAGGCGATCTTCACGCTGGGCGCGCTGCGGACGATGGAGGTCGACGAGGCGGGGCTCGACGTCGAGGCGCTTGACGTCAAGGCGGAGGCCATCAAGCTCTACATGCCCTCGGAGTTGTCTGCGGTGGAGCGGGAGGTCGGGTGCTTGAACAACGTCGTGGAACTGGAGGTCCGCCTGCGGGAAAACCAGTGCCAGAATGCCCTGGTGCAGTTGCGCGGCCATCTCCACTCGAAGCGGCACCTCATCGGCTTTCGAAATACGCACGTCAGTGGCCAGGTCAAAGCAACGAAGGCGCGTACCCTCATCGCTCAGGTTGGGGAGCGCGCCGAGGCATGCGCCAACAAGTACAGCCAAGGGCGCCTCGCCCTTACGCGACTGTGCGGCGCTGACTTTACTCCACACCTCAAGGTCATGAAGTCGGCCGATATCACGCTGGATGGGGAGGAGGAGTCTTCGGACACGGCGGCGCGCAAGAAGCTGGCGATGATTGGGGCGGGAAAGGGAGCGAGGGCGCCGCGTCACGTAGTGGGCACTTCGAAGAAGGTGCTTTCATAATCATGGATATGGGCAGCGCCCGGCGCACTTGATGACGAGGAGAAGGCGTTACACGAATGTGAGCATCACAATCCGTCAAGCAAGTATAACACTCACCACTGAATAGCTCTTCGTGTCGAGTGGTGTCGCACCAAAGCGCGCAAACGGCGATGGGAGGAGATGCACCGCGTCCTCCGGTACCTGGAGTGGCAGTCAGGGTGGTGGTTAGCGCGTGTCTCCGTCTGCGACAGAGAACCGGTGGAATTGCGCGCGGGTCTCGCTGCCTATGCGCGACGCCAGGCCGATGTGTACGCAAGGTTGCAGGCACACTTCCGGAAGCAATGGAGTCAGTCAATTGGGAAGATTGCGACGGCTATGGTAGAGGACCCGGTGGAGGAAGGTGCGGACTTGGTACAGCTATTCGCCTAGAACTACAGCCTGTGGCCGATTTTTTTTGATTTTATTCTATTCTATTCCTTGATTTTGGTGTCGACGAAAAATCACAAGTTCGAGTCGCGAGAAATCGCAAGTCGTGCCCCCTGAACAGGTCGCCCAAACTGGACTTGGACGTAGCCAAAACGGGACTGAGATAGGTTTATTTGAGCAATCAACGGGTGTTCCCCAATTTTTTTGACCCAAATGTCCGTATCCAGCATGTTGCCCAACATGCCGGACAATAATTGAGAGGAGCGACCGAATGTGGAAGGATTCGGCGGGCAGACGGACCCAGAAATGACCTGAAGGCAGGGTGAAGGCAGGCAGAACAACTACGCCAGAAGGCCTTTACAGGCCTTGGCTGGACCCACGTGTAAAGGCATTTGACAGTTTGGCTGTGGCTAGGTTTGAAGCCTTCCACGTACAGCTACGGGTGAGATTCTACCTCGTCTAATACCAGCTATCCTTTGGTCTGGCAACAACAAAGCATCTTCTCACTCCGGGCTTCGACTCTCAGTATACTATTGTTCCTCTTCTCATCAGTGACCCCACACGTGGGTTATCTGGGCGTGTACTATATCCTCGAGCGGATATATGTCGTACTTTGCCCCTTTCGGTGGTCATTCAACTATATCCCCTCCTCGGTGTTCACCCCGGGTTCTAGTCGGGTTATTTGTACAAAGATCCCGGCCGGGTTATTTCCATATCGACATCCCGTCAGACCGACCTAGGGCTGTCGCTGACAATGTGGTAGTGCAAACTGTTCCCATCTCAGTCAATCGACGTACATCACTGCCCATTGCAGCAATGTCCTTGCCGATATTTTGTGCCTTCATGGAGTTGAGGAATATCTTCGCCTCCTTTGGGTGCTTAACCTGCGTTTTCAAAACTGCCAGTCCGGCTTCAACCTCAATAATTCTTTTCTTCATCCACTCAACGCTGGCATCCTGTATGACATGATTTTAGCAGCTGCACAAGCTAGTAAAATAATAGAAAATAAGGCATGTACATCTTCCTCCTCATCCGCGATCACGGGTGAGGATGACAGGAAGATTGGGTCAGTACCACTCCCAAACCTGCGGGTTTGAACAGGAGTACGAGGAGGGGACTCCATGGGTGGAGGTAGCACCCTCTTCCGCTTCATTCCTCGAGCTGGAGTGGGAGAGGGGCTGCGCTTCTTCCCCTCAACAGTGTCCTCATCTCCATTCGAGACAGATCCGGAGTCAACTACATTGAGTTCGGATCTGTTCTTGGGGCGAAGGGGACGATGACTATAAAATGGGGGTGACCCAGCGGTGAACGACCATGCGGAAGAAGTCGGGATGGGGTGGAAGGACTGCCTCCACTAGGTGTTTGCAGCAAAGAAAGGCATTGTATTTTTGCTGGCCACCCCGCCTAAAACAAAGGTTGAAACAAAGGGTTTCCCTACACTGACTCAGTAAAAGTATTGGAGCACCTGGTGCGCCCCATTGGGCCAACCAAATCACTCTGAATAAAATATGATAATTAACTAGACCTTCCGTAAAGCAGATTCCGTATGCGAACAAGTTACCAAAAAAGGCAATTTCCGTTGAAAATGTCTTAACAACGGACAGACCGCAAGAAGATTTTTTAGAATTTCCATTTATGGAAAAACAGAAAATACCATGAAAAACTAGACATAAAGATGTCTAGAACCCCACTTTAGTTCATGTGAATCGGATCGTTTTTGCATGAGTAATGGTCCTCGCAAGTTGGGCATTTTTGGCACATTTTGTTAAAATTTGTGGTTTTTGGTAGTTTTTGCCCCATTTGTGAGGGCCATTGCTCATGCAAAAACGAACCGATTCACATGAACTAAAGTGGGGTTCTAGACATCTTTATGTCTAGTTTTTCATGGTATTTTCTGTTTTTCCATAAATGGAAATTCTAAAAAATCTTCTTGCGGTCTGTCCGTTGTTAAAACATTTTCAACGGAAATTGCCTTTTTTGGTAACTTGTTCGCATACGGAATCTGCTTTACGGAAGGTCTAGTTAATTATCATATTTTATTCAGAGTGATTTGGTTGGCCCAATGGGGCGCACCAGGTGCTCCAATACTTTTACTGAGTCAGTGTAAATCGATGACAACCAGTGGAATCAAACAGCTTGTTTGTGCACTCAATTGTCCTTGACTTCAATCCCCTTTCAAGTGTGAATGAAACAAGGTAGTTTCCTAGAACGAAAAATTTGAAGCAAATTATCTTGCTTCGAGAAGGCTATTTCACAGTGTCAATTCACATTATTTTAACTACGATGTATTTGCCTCCTAGTACAAGTTAGTTTCACTAGCTTTTTAATCCAGCCTAAAGAATTCTATTTTGAGTGTGCTTATATGCTTCGAGTCGCGCCCATGTGCCTGCTCTTAATCTGACGAACAATGAATGGCATTGAGCTCAGCATTGAAATAAAATTGAACAATGTCATTGTCAAGAAGAGCGGCCTGCCCTTCTTACTGGCATGCTCCGATCTGTCATTCAATGGATTTGATAATAAGTACAGTACCTTCACTTCAAGATGTCGAGTCCCAGGGAGGCTCAGTATTCAAGTTGGCTCAGGGCTGTCAATGAAGCATTTGTTTTCACAATATGTAAAGATGTGCTACTAGCTCCGGAAATGTGGGCATTTTTGACCAGGTTATGCACCACAGATATGTAGAAATTGGGTCATTGCCCTGTGGTAAAGAGGACAGGTGGGTTACAAGTGGCTAAGGTAGGCACAATAATTCTACGGCTTTTATACTATTCCACCTCCCCTCGGGGGGCGTATTGGTCATCCTGACAATGCTTAGTGATCTCATTTCCACGGTTTGCCGAGCTCCGTTGCTCGCACATTCTACCATATTCCGACAAGATAATATTTGTTTCTACAGGAATTGAAGGGTGGAATCGGCCTCCCAGACAGGCTGACACCAGGATTTGAGCAGGTGGTAGGTGGCTGGATTCACAGCTGGACACATTGGCTGTCGGCCAGATGGATTCCAGTACAATGACGGCTGGGTTGATTGATGGATGCATGTGGCCCAATTGGCCTGGCCGACATGAATTGGCAAGTTGGCGGTGTAGGAGCTTTAAAACACATTAGGATGTTTGCAGATACTCAATTGTGCCCTTTAGACCCTTTGTAGGGTTTTTCTGGACTTGCCTTGGCGGTAGCGAGTGAGAGTGACCTAAATTTCCATTTTGGTCCACGGCATTTGCACGGCACTTTAGTCGAGCTTGCAATCAAAGATGATGAAAATAATCTGAATGTTCAACCTCCCGACAACACAATGGTAGAGGTAAAGTGTAAAGTCCTTAGATACCAGTCTTTGAGCTTTCTCAATCATATTGACCTCGTTATCTACCTGACCTTACCAGGAGCCTCTTCATGCATGTAAAGAGCATACATGATTACTGTACCTACCTGTAGGGGAGCAACGGTCACGGTCACGGACCCACTGGTTGTGTTGCCTTTTTGCTCGGGGGTCGCGGTCACGATGAGGCTGGTTGCCTTGAAATTATCGTGACATACAGAAAGAAATACTCCGGTGAAAATTTCTACGGCCTGGGAATTACCTGCAATGTGTCAGGAAGGAGGAATTTAGTGACCTGACAGCAGTGAAAGTGTCCGAACATCCATAACACCCACACAGTTGCCCTACAAATTTATTTCTTGTTGCCTCTTTGAGCAACCATCACGCTCACGGTGGCCGTTGCTCAACACGGCCGGAACAACGACCACCCACCGGAGATGGTTGTTGTTGTTGTTGTTGAAAGAAGGCCAGTTGGTGCTGTCAAAGACCGTGATGCGCGCAAGAAAAGGGTTGTTGGATGTGGTGGTGGTCATGGGTGATTGGTGGATAGAGGTGAGAATGCAAGGGAAGTGGAGGAAAGTGAGTGGCAATGAGTTGGTATATTTGGGGAGCCAAACTGCGCTCAAGCTTCAGTGGAAATGAGTTAAAGGGTATGCTTGTGAGCCAAACTGCGCTCAGGCCTCGCAGAATGAGCAGCTAGCGTCTCAAACCCGGTGGATAACCCCAGGCGAGCCATGAAATACGACAAGCCCATCTTAAGTTCGGGCTGAAATCATCGACATTGTGTCTTAAGTTCTGCCTGCAAGTGGGTTATGCACACACACAGTACGGTACGAGCCAACCAACCACTTAAGATGTTCAAATAACTTGAGTTCCATTGCCAAACTCAAGTTCAAACAACTTAAGTTCCACTGACAAACTCAAGTCCCAGGTGCAAAGCTGAAGTTGTATTCCAAGCAAGTACCAGGAATATACAAATGTGAACACTCGCAACTGGGCGCTGTGCGTGTACCCCGTTGTGGGAAAAACAAGATCTGCGTGGCGGCGCAAGAGAGTGAATGGGCGGCATTTAAATGTACATCGAAAGGAGACGTGCCTGGATGGCAATTGTTGAAACGACGTGATGTATGAGAGCCGAGGAAGAACTTGGGTGAAAAAAATAAAACAACGAAGAATATGTCACGCACCGGTACCTATCCAGTTCGTATCCGCCGTGCCACCGGCCCAGCCACGATCCGCCTGACACGCGATAGGCTGTTATTCGTGATGTCTGCATAACGAAGTCGAGGAGCACGGTGATTCAGATGAATGGGTTAGAGAACACACAATATTACACCTTCTCTACTTCTGCCCATCTTCCCAACTTCCCAAGTCACTTGGGCGGTGGCAATAACCTGGATTCCGAGCTGAGACTCAAGACATTAGCCGACTTCAAGGAAGGAAAGAAAGGGTGTGACCTGCCAACTAGTGAAGCAGATATAAGAGTAGCCCTAGGGGGGGAAGGAGTTGGTGAGTTTGTGTCCCGGTCGAACCGAGTTGGGTGGTGGTAGTCAAGAAGAGAATGGAGTGATGAGCGATCATACTGAACAATGCCAGGTAAGATCAATCACAAACACGGCACCACATCATGATCATTCCGACTTGGACTTAAACGTCCATATTCTCTGCCGTCTTCTGCTCAGTTCACCCTCACATATCCCGATTGCTCCTTTCTGTAGTAGCAATCCAACTCCTGGCCTCTGGACAAGCTCTGTTCAGGTGAACTTGCGGTGGGCCGCCGGTGGCATTGTAAATAAGGTATGCCACTCAGACTTTCCAGTTCATGGTTATTGATTTCCCTGCATCACCTGTGGATATATGTGGGTCATAATACTCCAGTACAGAGGTGGGCTGCTTTCTCCCTTCGTGTTATATCCATGCACCATGACCTCCGACAAACTACTCCGATTGGTCCCTCCGGCTCCGATCGCGCTCCGTCTTCTCGGAGCGCATCGGACCGCCGGAGTAACAGAACGATCAGAGCTCCAACAAAACATCGGAACGAACTCCCACCATCTGACACCTTGGCAAAACGCCATCCCACACATTCCTTATTATCCTAAGTCCTCCGACTTCTTACTTATTGTTTCAACATCGTTCCTTTTGTCACCTGACTTCTTTCTCCCCTTTCGGACTTACCTTTATTGTTATGTCTGCATGGGTTCTAACATATCTCCTTTACCTATTACAATAAGGAGCTCTAGTATTTAATCTTGTCCTACATCCTCCTGTACTTCAGTTTTATGATAAACGTTGCTTCACCCTGTTCCTCGTGAAGTAATCTGGTCGTTCCGCTCTGACACTCCGCCGGAGCTCCGCTTCTGTCATCCCTCTCCTCCGACGATATCCTGCAGTAACGCTCGTCCAATTATCCCCTCTGTGGCGTAGCGTCATCCAGTCCGCCTTTCACCAGCTCCGACTCCGGACTCCGGTTCCGTTCTGTCCGGCCCGCCGCTCCGCTTCGTATCTGTTGTTAGTTCGACTGGCCCTATATCCCTCCGTACCATCATCTGGACGACTCGGATATAACAGTATCATAAAACTCACCTGCTCGGTATCGTTTGCTATGTCGTCATC
Source organism: Mycena alexandri (assembly GCA_029233265.1). Taxonomy (NCBI): domain Eukaryota; kingdom Fungi; phylum Basidiomycota; class Agaricomycetes; order Agaricales; family Mycenaceae; genus Mycena; species Mycena alexandri. Next base: position 190,092 of record JARJCM010000160.1, read on the forward strand.
ATCGCTCCGTACTACACCTTGGTTCCTCCTGTCGCCGACATCAATGCGGCGCAGGGCCGAGTTGTATTCCTCCGCACAAATCAACTCCGAGCCTACCGACGATAAGTGCTCATCTGATCTCGTTGCAACGGATGCTAGTCACTACCCCATCTCGGTGATTACCACTCCGTTCGGTCCTCCGGAAACTGGGTCTGTCCGAACCAGCTTCACCACTTATCCTTCTCCGGCACCGCCCTCTCCGTCGAGATCCAACTCCGAGTTGATCTTCGGGGACTGGCAGTCTGCTCGGGAAGAGCTGGCCTCTTCGGGCAATTGGATCCCAACATTCAGCGATCCATCCCCCCTTCTGGAATCCACCACACTCACTCCGTCTGAGCCCGCGCCTACTCCGAGTCCCTCGGACCGCGGCCTCGACGGTGAATACCAGCACATCGATCAGTATTGCTCTCCCATCCATTCTCCTCCTCATCCACCAGTCCCTGGTTCCCAGGCCTCGTACCATGACCTCGGACCACTTCACATCCCGTACCCGGAATTTTTTGACGGCACCAATCCGTTGAAAATCGATTCGTTCATCACCCAGTGCTTCGCGCACTTCTCCGGGCGTCCTCGGACCTACGCCTCGAACGATGACAAGATTGCCTTCATGCTCCACTTCTTAAAGGGGCAGGCGGCTGAACTTTTCAACGAATCGGGCCGTGTCGAAGAGTTTTCCTGGCATGGAAACTTTTCCACATTCATCGGGGAATTCCTGGATGTGTTCGGACGTCGGAGTCGTCACGCCGACGCGGACTACAAACTCCGACGCCTTCGGATGAAACACGGAGATCCAATTGGGCCATTTCTCGAGGAGTTTGAGGCTCTCACTCCGTTCATGGCCTGGAATGACTCCGCAGTCTCCCACGCTCTCTACTCCGCGCTTCCACTCCGTATCACCATGCAGCTCGACGATCTCATCACGTATCCGTCCAGCTACGCCGGACTCCGCTCACTAGTGATTCGGCTCGATGCCAAACACTGGCAGGCGGTACTTCTGGCCGGAAGCGCGACTCCGGAGCTGCTTCTCGGCACTCCGGAGCAAGGAAATTGGGCCGACTGTGCTCGCGGGTTCTTCGGAACGCCTCTCAGTGCTCCTGCAGGCTCCGAAACCCCCGCTGCCAACGATCTGTTGTTCTCCGGCACTCCGGAGCCACCAATCGTTGCCGAACCTAACCCTACTCACTCTGACACTTCCTCCGACATGCCGTCTCTCGTGTCGCTACCGATCCACCACGACACGCCCACTCCGCTCTCTCCGATCTCCTCCGGACCCCCCGTGCGTATACCAAGTCGCAGTTCCGATGGAGGTTCGTCGAGAACGCAAGCGCTCCGCATCAGTTGCGGGCCTCCTTGTGCAGGAAGGCGGTCGTGCGGGACGTCTCCGCAAGAGCGAAGCTCTGAGACGTCGGGAGTTGGACCTCTGCCGGTATTGCGGTTCTCCGCTTCACCACATCGGCGGTTGTCCTCGTCTAGTGCGTACCGTTGCTGATCACCGCGGATCCTCATCGGCTCCGCTGTACAAGGTCATCAGCAGCAGCGGAAATTCCTCCGGTCAGGTCTCCGGACCTTCGGACCTTTGATTTAACGACAAATAGCACTCCGTAACTCCGTCCGCGACTCCGCGTCGCTCCGGAGTTCATCTTGGGATCCCTCGCCTCCCTCGCCTCACCACACACGTCACACAAGCATCACGATATATACCAACATTGCCTCCATTTGCTCCGTTAACGACTACCCGCTCTTCGGAGCCGGGCTTCATGAATTCCAACAAATCTATATCAATCCTAGAGATTGCCTCGGGATTCAACTCCCGCTACGTATCAGATCTTTTTCTCCTTGTCTCGGAATAAATGTACTTGTACTTATTTGCGAATCTAAGGTTTGAAACCTCCGTTGCGGGAACTCCGGCTGAGCTTCAGTTCACTCCGGTACCTTCGGCAATTCTCGACTTCATTAATCAGCAGTCCATCTGTCTCCATCCAACTTGGTGTTGTCATTCCGATGTGGCTATCTGCCATGGAAACTGTGTCAACGTCTCCTCGACTCTTCTTTGATCTGGATCCTGGAACCTTGGCGGCACTCCACTTCGCTCCGTTGAGCGACCGAAGTAGCACCAAAACTAATCCGACCAGTATTCTCTGGGTTTCAAGTGCGCGCACGACCGGCAACTAAGCCGGATATTGCTGTGGTTGTTCCAACTATGGACGGACGTCTACGTCTACACCACCCAATTCTGACACCTTCACCAAATAACGCTCCGGTTCACTCTGCTTGCGTTTCTCGGGCCTTGCGCCAACGTTCGTTCTTCGGAACGTTCCTCCGAGGCTTTAGGTCTCAATCGCTCGCACTCCGGCATCGCTCCGTACCTGCCAGTAGTTCTTCGGGACATTCCTAGACTCATCCAGGGACCTTGGCTTACGCCCCGTCCTTCGAGTAAACACCACTCCAGAGCGTCGTTACGAAGACTGGCCCCTTCCCTCGACCTCCGGCAGTACCCCGAAGCACTCCGCTTCACTCCCAATGGCGCTGGACCATGTCCGGATGTCATACCTCCCTATCCCCAGTTCATCCTATACCACGTTGATTGTTCTACAACTCGTGGAGTTTTCGACCCTCGACTGGCGTGTAAGAGCTTATAGGGAAATGTCTAACCCACATCATTCCCGCCAAGCCCTCGTCTTGAGTACTTCATAATCTCCGCGTTCACTCCGGTCCTTTTCCGCCTCGGTCGGACGCTGTTCATCGGACTTGCGTTCTTCGACAAGCGGGTAAGAGCTCAACGGAAAACGTCTAACCCACATCACTTCCACCGAGCCTCCGTTTCGACTTTGCTTCTCCGCTGGATCGCTCCGGTCGTTCCGGATCTCAACACTTGGTCTTGGAAGACCTGGTGCGCTCTCCAGGCTGTGTTCTTGCGACCTTCGGAATCAACAAAAACGACTCTTCGACCTGGTATCCGCGGAGCTGAGACACGTGGTCACATACGCCGTGTTCTCACCTCCTACCCACTCTTCCGCCTTCGGACACTATCGTCGGCGGATACCCTGGGTGTGTTCCGTCGGAACGCCGCTCTTTTCGGACTTCGTCAGGAATCAACCTAACGTTCCGGACCGGGTTCGGAGCTTGAGTACCTCGCTCCGACCGTTCCGGACCATGACGGGAGATCCGTGCCTCCTGGTGTCCGCTCTCCGAGCGTTCTCCGAGGTCTGCATGGGCTTCTTGCGTCGCCCCGTGGCGAAATCTGTTCCCACAATCGAGTTGTTAGGGAAATCGGGGTTATGTGTAGTCTGTGGGCAAACTACCCTAAGAGGGGGATACGCCATACAACTATTCATCAAGATCATCAAAATTCCGATTTTCTCCAGCAGGAATTGCTCAAATAGCCATTACCCTCGCTGAAAATCCTACAAATTCCACTAGTCCATTCCATCACATCGGAATCGACTACCCATCTGTCTAGTCGTATACGGAATGAGTTCTATCACCGGATTCTTCCAAGGATCGAGTTCTATCTCCGGACTCTCCTATCCATCACGACACACATCCGCGCTTGAGATCGACTCGCTTTGCGACATATCCGAACCGTACTCTCCGCTCCGGATCGACAGATCATCGTCCGGATGCCGATTGAGCATCACAGAATTCACGGAACGATAACACTGTATCCCATACGTCTGCCTAGCGTCCATCTGCATACTCCGTTCACTCCGATCCGTACCGCACGTCATTTCGGACTTGAACTCACGGATAAGAGCTCACCAGAAACGTCTAACGCCTTAACTTCCACTGTAGCCCCCGTGCCGACCTCCGTTGACCTCCGGTCCATCTCGGAACGCTTCGGACCCCGCTTCGGACCCAACAAGGCTCACTTACGACTTCGTGCATACGCGTTGTTCGTCCATCCATCCTCTCTAGCCGACTTCTATTTTATTATCGGCATCATCCGGCATACAATTAATTGGCACCGTCGAGTTCGGACGGAGTTCCGCGAGCGGAAATCATCCTCGGAACCACTCCTACCAAACTCCGGAACCATTGCCTATTCTATTCCCTTCAGAATCCGCGCTTGAGTTGTCTCCGACTCCGAATATGCTGTCCTACGTCTTCGGAGCTCCGACAATTCACCAACTTGCGGCTTGTCCGGTTTCAAGTCAACATCATCGACCAATCAGTAACATGACCATGTCTAACGACTCCATTGGTCTGTTAATCATTGCACGAATCGACATTTGGCATGGCCATTGCACTCCGTTCCATCGGACCTCGTTCCGACAACATCGGAACCAATGGTTTACGCTAAGACGCGTCCCTTTCGTCCGATTCTTAACCATGGATGTTCTCCGACATTTCGGAGCTCATCGGCTAGTACAAAATAACGCCGCTGAGTTCTCTCCGATTCAATTGTTCTATTGTTCTTGACACGTTGGACCAATTAGGCCATTGCTAATCTGGTTCTCACAACTTTCAGGACTTCCATTCAACTTATCACCCGTTCCGGTCACTCCGAGTCCGTCGGAGCTCGTTGCGGTTCATTCCGCCTCACTCCGCCTCACTCCACTGTTGCCGGACCGATACATTTTGCATTCCAACCCCTATCTACACATCTACAAACACTAAAAAAGCAAGAAAATCAAGAAGAACAAAACAATGTATACAATTAGTCCGATTCCAGGTCCAACTCGATCACCTCCCCGGTGACCGGGTTCCCCGCCGAATCCACCATCGGCACCCTGTTCGCATCACGGAGCTGCACACGAGATATGTGCAGGTCTTCGATCGCCGGAACGACGATCGACGACACCCGAGACGCCAACTGCGCCTCGGTCTCCTCCTCCTTCACCTTCACCGTCTCCTCCGTCCCCGTCTCGTCAACCCCTTCCGTCGGACGGATGAGGCGGTAGCGGTTGCCGATGTCGAGCCCCGGCCAATTCCGACTCCCACTCGCCACCGGCTGGCTGGCCTCTGCGGCCACCACCACCGGTTCCGCGGCTGGTGTCGGAGCCCTAGGCTCCTCCGCTCCGCCCTCCTCCCTCGGACCCGCGCTACTCGGCGCATCCACGTCCATCTCGACGACAGCGGTTGGCGTCACCGTGCGCTGCGGCACGCCATCCCCGAGAGCCCTCTCCGGAGTCCCGCGTTCCTGCGGAGCGGGCTCCGAGACGGCCCCCGGGGCACCCTCTCCGTCGTCCCCACTCCGCGCGTGCTCATCGAGACGCGGCGTCGCTTCGGGAGTCCAAGTGGCCTCCCTGGGTCCACCCGGACTCGACGCCGTCGCCCCGACATTCTCCGCACCCGGAGTCCCCACCTTGTCCTCCATCATCCCGTCGCTCTCCTCCTCGCTCCGCTCCGCCTCGGCCTCCCGTCTCGGACTCGGGGCCTCCTCGTCGGTCGTCCACACATCGCTCCCGAACCACCCGTTTCGACCCCATCCCCAGTCGGGCGTTGACTCGTAAACCTCTTCAGCGAGCTTGATTATGACGCCGCGACAGATGGGGCCCTCCACGGACATCTCGTCCAGGAGGTCCTGGAGGTGGCAGCGCACTCGCGCCGTCTCCGTTTGGAGACGACGCACCCGCCGCCGCTCCTGACCCAAATCCTTGCGGAGACGGGTCACCTCCGCGGAGTTGTGGTCCGCCCGGCGATGCGCCATCGCGCGCACCGCCTCGAGCCTGTCCTCCCACTCCGATCCCGCTGCGGCAGTTCCGCCCGCGGCGCGCTCTCGACCTTGAACCCACAGAGCCCCTGCTCCGTCCCGCATCTCAAGAACCTCGCGACGGAGTTCCTCGAACTCCTCGGGCAGGTCCCCGAGACGGGTCTTGGGCCTGTCCCCCGTGTAGTCGCCCGGGCCCCGACGACCGGAACGAAGGCGCTTCTTCGGGCGCGCCTCCGACTCCGTCCCCGGCTGGCCCTCCGACTTCTCGGTCCTCCTTCTCTTGCTTCCGCTCGCCTTCTTCGACCCCGAAGGGCGCTCGCCGTCACGCCCGCCCCGTCGTGCGCTGTTGGGGTTGAGGGAGCATTTGATCTTGCGGCGTGCGCATCGGGCGCAGGCAACAGTAGCTGCAGGATATAGACTGAAGCTATGGACCTAGCCACACAACCTGTTGTCAATAACCACGACGCCAGCCATGCATGGCTGGCGCCATTGCATATAGACTATATCCAACCCTCCCCGGGCCATCTATATCTATATTGGGTTGCTTTCCAGCTGCCGCTGTTGGCCGTCCGGGCGGTAAGCAGTATTATTAATATTTAGAACCGCAATCAGGCAATCGAGAAAATTTCTCAGGTTTTATTCAGACCAAACATATTAGTCTTGATTTGATCGATAAAAATGACCGAAAGAGGAGAGAAATCAGCTATTATATTGACAAAATGGGGTTACTGCTCTGCAGGCGGCACTGGATCGAAAAAATCATCCAAGTCCGCCCCCTCCAGATGTTCGGGCGGCCCTCCTGCCACTACCTTCTTCGTCATTTCGTTAGTCGGCGTCTCCCACTCACTTCGAAAGAACAACCCAAGACGCGTGCACAGCGCCGCCTGTTTCAGGGCATAGGCGCGAACCCCGGCCCGCACACCCGCCTCCGCGTCTGGTCGCGACTCCACACGCGCTCGCCAAAACTCTGCCTGCCAGTCCAGGTAGCGTATCACCCGCCGCATCTCCTCCCGCACCAGCCAAACCTCCTCCTCCCACCGAACTTTGCGTGCACGGGCACGACACCACTCTACACGAACAGCTGACGTTACATCAGAAGTCGTATATTCCGAATGTCGCAGTTAACTCACATGCATGTAAACCCTCCTCCCCCTCGTTCGCCCCGCCCTGCGCTGTCCAAATCCAAGACATCACTTTCCGCGTCGTCCCCGGTGCGTTCCTCGGCGCCCTCGCCCCCCGCCCAGATCCTATCATCGCCAACTTCTTCCGTGCCGCGCGATCGCTCTCTCCATCATCGCCGTCAAGTTGTAAGTCTGAATCCTTCAGGGGGCGGAACTGTGGATCGATGTTGCCTTGAAGCTTCAAGAGCGCGCCGTAGCCTTTGCGATATTTCTCCGCGCCGTCGTTCACACGATCCCCAATTTGAGCGTGTAGCGTATTGGCCTTCGTCGCCTGATGCTGGCCGACCATGTGGGAGCTGCTGGAGTATCGGAAGCCCAAGAAAAACTGCTTGCTGTGCAGTCGGCTGCGGAGGTGGATGAGGGCGTTCAAGCATTGGGAGGATCGAAGCTTCGTCTCGATATCCACGACGCTGCGGGCACACCCCGTGGCACGCCTGGCCTCGTCGAGCTCGTGGGGCATCCAAAGTTTTATTTTCTCCGGCCTCGGAGGCGGTGTGTCGGCGTCGCGCAAGGACTCTTCGTTGGCGATTAATGCGGGGGCCCCGGGCATAAAAACGCCCTGCAGTTTGCGGAGTTTGGCAATTTTCTTGAGGAGCGCCAGCCGTAGCTCTTGAATCTTGCTTTCGCGGTCTGGCGCGATAAGGGGGAGACCCCTGAGCTCCGCAAGGATACGATGTCTAGAGAATGTTTTAGCGGTTAAATGGACCCATCATCCAGCGACATACTGGGAGTCCTCAAGCTGCATTCCAGCAGTGAGGAACGCGGTCGCGCTAGTGCCGTGCAGCGGCGCGCGACCGGCCGCGACCTTGGCCTCCTCGTCCTTCTTCAAATCTGCTCGCACTTGGGCTTCCGACGGCGTATCTGGAGCTAATCAATGATACCAAAACGAAAGCAAAATAGGAAACGCACCGCTTTTATCAAGGACGTAGGGATTCGCCTTGGTCGAGTCCGCCAGCCAGTCGTTAATCTCCCCCTGCCACTTTTCCCGCAATTCTTTCTCCACCGTGCTGCTGACCTCCTTGAATGCGGCCACCTGCGGTGCGCGCTCCGCAAGCGAACCTCTGCTGTAGGTAGTACCCTGTTTAGAACGTCAGTTACCACTTTTCAAGCGCGAAAATCACAGACGTACTGAGCCCGATATTTTTGAGGAAGTTATGATTATCTATCTTGTCGTTGAGGTGGTCCTCCCGGTTGCCAATGTTCATGTCTTTGGTGTGATACGCGGCCGGATTAAGAACGGCCCAGGTACGCTCCACGCCCTCACTGTCGCTCTTGCCCACCCCTGGCTTGACGCTCAGGCTATGAGCGTTGCAGCACTCCTCCTCGTGCGACCCAGCGTGCCAGACCGGCAATGCACATTGCAATCTGATATCCTTCATCGACAGTTGCAGAGCTTCCGGTAGCTTCTCCATGCGCGCCAGCAGATTTTTCCGCCACTGGCAGGCGATATCGTACGAAATAGTGAGCCAGAGAAGGGAAAATCCGAGTAAGGCGGAGAAGACAATGAAGTCCATATTTGTGTATCTAGGCTCCGGCGTCAGCTAGGTGTTACGTTTCACACGAGTACAAGAGCCCACCTTTCGCCTTTCTGGAGATCCCCGATGCCATTGGGTCGCACGCACTCATGGCGTGCGCAGACGCAGCCACCCACACCCGTCACTCGCAAGCCCGCTGTCGAGCGAGTGTCCTTTTGCAAGAGCGCTGCAAAGGCGATGCAGCTGCTGATCTGTGTCATCAAATTTGCGTCAGCACTCCAACAAACCCAGCAAGAATACGATACGAACGTCTTTCTCCGGCACGTAGCTCTTCAAATGCTTCTTGTATTCTTGCGGCTCCACAAAATATTCCCAGCCAGGTCCGAGCGGTGGATCGTATTTGGCGTTGGCCCGCATCCGGTTCTTCAGTTTGAAGTTCGCGTCGAGTGCAACGATCAGCATGTACAAAAATCTAGGCGCAATCCATCAGCATTCAAACTCTACAGAGAACGTTGGCAGAGAACGTTGTACAAGCACTCACCTGAACTTGGGCTCGACATCGCGCCATCCCGGCGGGAGGTTGCGGCCGTCTTGCGGACACGCCTAGCAAGTAACCGCGCCTTGGCCTAGCCCGGTAGCCGCGACCCCAGCTTTATCGTGCCTGCAACCAGCGCGTTTCATCCGCGTAAGAAAAGCCCATTGACGCGACATGCGCATGAACTCTTTGAAACGATGCTGGAACTTCGTCAGTATATAGTCAATACCCGCTGCAAATTCACCCACCGGTACCCTATTCATTCCAGTTGACCCTGTCGCGTTCGTTCGTCGTTCCATGGTGGTAACAAAGTCGCTGACGTTCATGTTGCCAACAATGTTCTCCATGCGGAACGTCTCCAACGTGCCGAAAGTGGTGCAAGTGGCTGGGTCGACAGTAGTGGCAGGATACCACTTGTTGCGCAACAGCTGTTGAAGCGGCGGTGTTGTGTCGGATTTCTTGCAACCGCAGTACTGGTACTGCACCCGGTGCACGTACAGATACTCCAACACGACCATTTTGCAGATCTTCAAGTCGGGGAAGAGGCATCGCGCGCCTCCGTGGCCAAGCTGATAAACTAACCCCAGAGAGCCGAGCTCTACCATTTCCCAGAAGTTGCCGTTCCATTCCTACCCAAGCAGTCAGTAAGAGAACGCGGCCACCAAACCAAAAAGCACAAAGGACTCACATCAAGTACGTGAAGCGGTGTCCGTTCATGCCACTCCAAACAACAATCCCCACACTGCATAAACTCTCCACACATTCTGCATTTAAAAAGTCGGACACGCTCCTTGGACCCATCGTCGCTTTTCACGCCACAAGTATCGCAACAAAGTTTGTGGTCGCCGAGGCTGTTGTGCCAAAGTAGCGCGTCCATAAATACTTGCTTTTCCGGTCTCCATTTGCTCATGGGGTCAAGCTAATTAAAGGTGAGCAAACCAGAAGAAACTATTAGAAGGACGCGCTGTCGACGCGTACTGACCGAGCCGTCATAGTGTTTCCGTTTCTCCCCGGCCACGACGTCGGCAACCTCTGCGTCATTCCCTCCTTCTCCCCCCGTCATGTCCACATTGTCTTCTGGGACGGGGATCCAGGTCGCCAGGCGATCATCCAGTTGAGTTGGCTCCAGTCGTCGTTTTTTGTGTGTTATATTCATAAGTTCTTCGCGTTGGCGCCGCCCGTCCGTTGAAAAGTACACGCCCCGGTCTGCAGCAATAGTGGTGTCCGCATCGGCCTGAAAGCTGACATCGTAGCCAGTGTTGTCCGCGTTTGCTCGTGGTCGGCCGCCTCGATTCATGTGGGAGATACTAGTGACAAAATACAGTTAAGTCCTGTTTCTCCGGCGTTATCATTGAATTCTCTACTCAAAACACGTCCTCATACCTTGGAGCCCATTTTGTTCCCAGAAAAGCCTAGAAAAGCCACACAAACTTGCCCACAAAACCCCATCCGACCGCCGCCGACCACCGCACCCCCAAAGCCACCCAGATCGCGTCTAAATTGCTGCAAAACACGGTGCATCAGCTAGTTTCATCACTTTCATGCATACCCTACTGTCGGCGGCCGATCCCAAAGTGGATGATATGCGTGTGGGTATAAGTTTGGTTGGACACAAGCGAGCACGGCCACTGATGCGAGCGATGGCATCACTCACATTGCTTCCTTCCAAACCGCGTCCAGCAGCAGACACCTCGGCGCTAGGTGTCTGCTGCTGGACGCTCATAGTTCTAACGTTGCCTCCAGCACCTCCAATGGACGCTTTTTCGCTAGATTCCTCAGAGTCAGTAACGTAACCACGCGGTTCCAAGCGGTTTCACGCAAACGGAGGTAAGAGTACCCAATGGCAATTTTCATGTCATTAACGTCGGTCATCTAGCCTTTCCCATCGCCTATACTTGATCCCTCTTCAGCCGTCTTCCAAAAGCTTTTTAAAAATGTACAATGGTAAGCGTTCTACGAGCACATTGTACTGCAAGAAGGCGCTCACCCCTCCGCGGGGGCAGAAGGGTCTGTCCCCGCGGATGTACTTTTTACACAGAGACCCAAATCGCGATGATCCATTACGACACGACCACATTGGGATTCGACGCTTTGATATATCTAAAACGATCGCGAACAGTCGCGAACTCGTGTTTGCGACACACGAGGTAGCTCAGGCACTGCTCCAGATATCCCTAACCCCAATCTCACAGCTCCATGCAACCCGCGTTCACAGTTATCACAGGCTACCACTACTTAAAAAAATAAATCAGTAGTTTTCCGCAAGAAAATGACCAAAATTTACTTCTCCGGGCAGGCGGGGCAGCTCGCATTGACTGGAGAACGGACGGCGAGAGCCCAGTGGCTCACCACCCCGCTCCCCGACCGGACGGCGCGTCATGAAGAACAGGATCCGCCGCTCTCGGCGTTGCAATCTGAACGACGCATCAATTGCGACGCCTTGCGCGGCTAACAGATCGCTGTGTTTGGAGCCGGTAAGCCCGCCGTGTTCTACTGGAAACTTTAATTCCGTTAATCTTACCGTGTTAACAGGGACTCGGAGTACGGTTGGTCGGCCAACTTGGCCAGTAGCAGCTGGTATACAACACCGCGCGACGTATACAAGTAAGCAGAGGTCACTCCCAGCACGCCCACAATTTTTCAAAAAATCGCGCATATTTGTTTTCAATCGGTTCGCTCATGGTGATTGCACGAAAGGTGAATTTTCTTGTCAGGCCCCTCGTAACAATCACATTTTTCCATCAGAACCGCATGCTTGCGCCAGCTTCTGCGGTTAACGGTTCTCGCGTAAATCAGGGTCAGCGCATATATTAATGCGCCCAACTTTGTGGATGACTGCAGCCAACCTGTTGCGTCGCTCCGTGCTTATTACCCTCCTGCTCAACGCCTCCACCCTCCTTGCAATGCCTCCTTCCACTGTGATGCCTCCTTCAACCTTCGACGATCGTCGCGGCCGCTGGGCAGTCCGCTGGGTTTTCAAAACGCAGGTGCCCGGCCGGCCAATCAAGCCTATAGCTCGCGCGAATTTCCTTGATGCGCTTAAGGCCGCATTCCGCCGCCTTCGCTACAAGGAGGCCCACGATCTTGTTTTCCGTGGCGAGGTTTGTGAATTTCAAATTGCATTTCCTCTTATTTTCTCTTTTCTCTTTTACAGCTCTTTGCCGAAGTAATGGCACTTCGATCAAATTATAAATAAGAGCAAACTTTTTGACCTTCCGCTTTGCGCAGCTCATTTCTCGCTCAATTCTTGACCAAAACACTCGGGAATAGGCGCGTTCGACGTCTTTTCGAAGGCGTTATTGATCCGGTATGGTTGCTTTGTCTAATTTTCAATTTTATTTTTCGCCAAAGTTCAGCTGCCAGCCTTTTGATTTACTCGCGCGTTCAGGCGCGTTCCTTCAATTATCAACCCGCGGTAAGCCCCCTTCTCCCTCCTAATCAACTCAAAGCCCTCACAACCCTCACTAACCACACTCACACAGGGAATTCTTTCGAAGATTATATTCATTGCTACCTACATTTTGTCCACACCACGGTGTACTTACAACTGCGGGTACAAACGAAGGGGACCGGCGGTGCGAGATGCGATGCGGCGTGCGGATGCCGAAGTATGCGCAACCCCCGCTTGGCCGCGCTCGTGTGTGCGGACTCCACCGACGCAAACGGTGCGCATCATCCGCGCCGAGCGCAACTCGGGACCGGCAGTGGGCGCAGGACGAGCCCACGTGGCCATGCCCGCATGTGCGAAGCTGGGGCGCGAAATTCGACCCGCGGGTGTGGCGACTGCATCCGCAAAGAATCCGCGCCGAGCGTGAGTTTGGCAGCAAGTGCCTTCCGACCCGGGCTTCGCAGAGGGTGGGTGTGCAGCGGCGCAGCAGTGTACGAGGGCGGGGAGAAAGGAGGGTGGTGCGGGTGGGGATTGGAGATGAGGAGGCAGAAGAGGTGAGTGCGGTGCGCATCCCGCGGCCATGCCGAGCGCGAGTCTGGGGCGGTGCGGGGGGTGATGAAGGAGATGAGGCCGGTGAGCATGTACCATTCACCATTTGTTCTCTTTCCTGCTGACGTGCCCTTTGCTCACAGCGTGCGTCGGTGTGCGCCCTCTCCCGTGGTCGATCAGGTCGTTTCAAGGCGGCGTCCTCAATGGCGCTGCCACGAACAAGGAGGATCGGGAAGCCGCAGGGGCTATATATCGACGTAATAAGCCTTTCACGGGAAGTGGAATTGAATCGGATGTGGGTGTCACTGCTTCTAATGCCCAGATAGCTACTTTTGTGGGTTTTCTGAAGCCGCTTGTCGAACCAGGCCAGGCAGAACTGAGCAAGGATCACCCAGGTCCCAGATCAGAAGGCCGCCAAAAGCGCAGAATCGGATGCAACAGTGAGAGCAAAGAGGATACAGACTGAGTACAGCTTGCGACCCGGTGCCGAACGCGCTGTATTCCAAGGAATTCGGCCGGGAATTGAGCAAGAAAAGTGGGCAACAATCCAGAGGCTGACGGCCGAATTTGGCCAAAAATAAACGTCCTAATTAGACAAAACGACGGTCCGAGATCGATAGCGCCTTCGAAAAGACGGCGAACGCACCTCGAATCATCACGTTTAGGTCAAAACTGAGCGGGAAACGAGTCGTACAAGATGGGAGGTCAAAAGCTTTGTTCTTATTTATAAATTGATGGAGGTGCCATTACTTCGGCAAAGAGCTGTAAATCCTCGAGTCCGAATCGTGTCTGGGCGTTCCATGGGTGCCGTACAGCAGCCCACTGCTCGGACCTCAGCCTGAACTTAGGTCGCCGAGCCCGCTCAGCCCACTCACTCCGACTGAGCCTGCGACTCCTGGGCCACCCGCAGCGGCCCCGGAGCTCAATCCTGCCACTCCCACCCGTGCGCCGCCGGAGGCGGCGCCCTCTCAAGCGTGGGAGTCTCCGTCGTGGCCTCTCTCCTCCCCGTTGCAGCCGGACAGTCCTTCTCCCCAAGCGTGTCCGCCTCGTCTCCGCGGGGTGGTCTCTTCGGTGGTGAAACCCACGACACCACCCCGACAGCAGTCCGCACACCATTAGTCTCAGCGATATTCCCGTGCGACGCCTCCCGTCTCCGACCGTCACCGAGCTATTTCAAGACACCCCCCACCGCGTCCTCCTCTAGCGACTTGTTTGAAGATGCTCGACCCCCAAAAAAATTATTACTTACCTTCGCCGCGACAGAGACCGTGTTCACGGTCAGCGCGAGGGGGAGGCCGCATCTGCTCCCATTCTGGCGGCTGCCTCCACCTCTCGTCAGGCGTCCTCCTCTGCACAGGCCTCCACCTCCGCTGTCCCGATGACCGCGCCTCCTGCTCGCCTCCCGCTGCGCCTCCGGCGCCTTGACCTTTGGCCCCACTCTGGGCTCCGTCGCTCCTCTCGCTTGGGACAAAAGGTCGTCCGCCGCCGCACCGGCTATGAGCCCGGACTCGCTCCACTGCACCCACAAATCATTCTCTTTGAGGGAGGGTAAGTTGTTTTGCGCATCGATCTTACCATTACTAACACGTTCTCAGACTCAGACCTCTCGTCGACAAAAATTTAGTCATTGGCGGTATCGCGGGTGCTCCCGTCGGTAATCCCCTCGGCGACGTCTTCGCAGACTGGAACCTACTCCTGGATCGTGGCGCGCGCGACTTGGCGCGGGTTCACCGCAACGCTGACTTCACTCACCTCCCCAAGTTTTCGGATCTTTTCCTCCGTGTTGGAATTGACTTCGGTGTTCGAGGCGCGGTGAGTTTGAAATGTTTCCCTCTACTATATTATTTATTCACAATTTTTTTTTTTCTTAGTACCCTCATCCCTTTGTCAACACGGACCACAACAAAGAGCAGCTTCGCGGCCTGGTTCTGAGCGATTTCTTCAGCCTCCTCGCCGCTCATCAAAATGGTAAGTTAGTTCTGCCTGACAATTCACGATGCTCATATTTCTCAGCGCTTCTGCGGCAGTTGGCACCGCGGGTCTATGCCTATATGCGCGCTCAACTCGACGCACTCGAAGAGCGACACGCAATCGCCCCCGCATTCCCCGGCTCGGCCTTTTCAACTGCCGAATTCACCTTTGGCAACAGCCTCCTCCACAACTGTCACAGTGCCCGTGACGCCATCCATAGTTTGCGCGTCATCACGCTCCTCGGCAACTTCGAAACCTGCATTTGTGTCATCCCGGCGGACAACTTGGCCATTCACTGTGTTCCGGGCACCACCGTCTTCATCGCCGGCTCCGTGAAAAACTATTATTTCACGAAGGTCAGGGCGAACGAGACTCGTTATCTTTTCCAGCAGTACTTCGATGTGATCGTTCAGCGGTACATTGACCGGGGATTCCGTTGCGATGTCAAGTATGAGGCCGAGGCGACGGAGCAGGAGATTGCCCAGGTTGAGACGAACATGGTTAATCGCGTTGCTTTCACGATGAAATTACTTAGCCGGTTGCATGAGATTCATGTGTAGTTTACCCGTCTGTCTGTCTTCTTAGTGTGAAACAATCAAATTGGTTGCGCGCCAACAAAAACAAAAACAAATCTTGTATTCCTCTTCCATGTCTGCCCAGAAAGAACTCCCCGTCGCAGACTTGCAGCGCGGTGAACGGTACGCGAACATGAACTGCGATATCATGTACCTCTGGTTCCGCGAGCTTAACGCCAAGGTTGCCAACAAAAATTTGGCCGATGATGATGGGCCACCTCCGCTCATATCGGAAGGGTGAGTTATATTTCGCTTGAAATATATTTAAGTGGTTGACACTGAATTTACAGAGCCTGGTCGGCTGCTTGTGCCGTGTCGGTTCGTGGCTACAAGCGGAGGGATCTGGTCAGTCACTCAAATGGATATTATCGCTCGTTATTTAATATCTTGGCGCAGTCGAAGTTGTGATTGATTCAGTTTTTCTCGTGTCCGACATGTAAAAGTGTGAAAGAATTAAAAAAAAATGGGAGCCGTACAAAGTGCATGTTAAGAATGGTGTTCTGGATTATAAGTCAGCGTTGAGGAGCAAATGCATGCGCATTGAGGGCAGCCCTCTTTGCCGCAAGGACACTTTGGCATCACCCATAAGGGCTTCTTCTTCGTCCACGGTTGCAGCGTGAGTGGCGGCAACTTGCCTGTTTCCTCCGAACCCTCCTCGTCCTCATCTGAGTCGACTTCTTCATCTTCAGAGGCCGATCGGGCGCCCCGCTGCGGCGGGCAGGGCGTGTCAGGCGCGCCTACAGCGCAGAAAGTCGCACGCTTCTGGGGGCGGCGCGGTGGGTGGAAAGGGCGAGGTGGTGTCGGTAGATCCTCGGGCGAAGAAGAGCGGTGTCGCGGTGGGCGGTGTGGCGGTGGGAGGTCTTGACCTCGATGACGAGGTCGCGTGGGCTGGTGGGGGCGCACGTTCTCCGTTTCACCCCTGGCAGGACTGGTCGGAGAAGGTGGTATCGAACGAGGTGGTATTGATGGGTGTGTTCGAGGAGGTGCCTCGCTTGGGCGCAGCGTTTTGTGATTTGTCTTTTCTTCAAACGCCTCGAGACTCGCACTGTCGATGTATTTCCTTATAACAAGATGGGTTTTGTGTTAAGTGAAGGCGCAGGAGTTAAAATTTATAATGACGCACTGAGCACGCCGAATGCCATCTGCAGCCCGAATTGAGTCGCGGTTCCTGAGACCAGTGTCCAGCTGAGAACGCCGTGGAATGGGATAAAAGAGCGAAGAGTAACCTCTCTCGATATGTAGCGGCTGACTTCAGAGCGCGGTGTCGTAATAGGTCTTGAGTATCGGGCGAGGTAGCAGCAGCAGCACGTAGTCTGGTCGATAGAAGTTATTACTTGCATAGATGTTTCAAGGGCGTGCTTGCGTACCGTTGCATACGCTCGCGTGCCGCCAGACGTAGAGAGTCACAGTTTCTAGAGGGAAATGTTGCCCCAGGTGAATCAATATTATCCACGATAATGAGCTGCGCCAGGGCGTACTTCTCAGCATAGCGACGAAGACTTGCTTTCCGATGTTCAGCCTTGACGACGGGGTCAAGGCGTTTGCGCCCAGGCGGCATTGGGTGTTGAGTGGAACGAAAATAGAGAAATCAGACGTTGAAGTCGTAATTGCTGTTTTGGATCCCTTCCAGTCGATGTCCATCAACAGCGAATTCGCGACGACAAAAAAAGACAATTTTAATCGCGAGACGTCCCTTACGGACCCTTAATTCCTTAAAATATTCCCAGACATGCAAACCAGTATAATTCATACGAAAAAAATTAAAACCAGTCGCGCCTGACCCATAGGAAAATAAAAACAGCATTACATTGGTCAAAAAGTTAAAAGTTCTGAATGGCCGTTATTTAAGGTCTAATCACCCCTGGTAAATTTTGAAGCCAAACAGCCGACGCCTTTGTGGTGAACCTTCGCTCAAACAATGAGTTGGCGATCGAAATGAGCCCATCAACAGCGAGTTTGCGACGACAACAAAAGACAATTTTAATCGCAAGACGTCCCTTACGGACCCTTAATTCCTTAAAATATTCTCAGACATTCAGACCAGTATATTGCATACGAAAAAAAGATTAAAACCCGTCACACCTGACCCATAGGAAAATGAAAACAGCATTACATTGGTCAAAAAGTTAAAAGTTCTGAATGGCCGTTATTTAAGGTCTAATCACCCCTGGTAAATTTTGAAGCCAAACGGCCGATGCCTTTGTGGTGAACGTTCGCTCAAACAACGAGTTGGCGATCGAAATAAGCCCATCAAGAGCGAGTTCGCGACGCCAAAAAGGAGATCTTGATTCGTAAAGTCCCTCTGATTGACTTGGAACTTCGAAATCGGTGGACTTAGAATAGAATAGAGGCGTGGAACTTTTTATAGCTGCTGGTAAACTCGGATATTTGTACTACTGCAGAAACTATACTAGGAATGCGCATACGAGGGCGGCGGCGAGATCGCTCTGTTACGCTGGGCCTGAGCTTCCCTATAGCGCCTGAACGCCTCTTCTCGACCCTCCACGCTTTCGTACAAAGCATTTCCAATACCGACGGTGTTCAGCGATGCTTCAAGACTGCGCATAATGAATGAAAGTCGAAAAATTATAAGAAGGAAACTCACTTTGAGTGATACACGCCGGGCAGGACTCCACGGTATACGATATACCAAGTATTGTTGAGCGCCTCGGTTCCGTGTAGAGGATTCAGAGGTCCAGAGTTCGTACTTGGCGCGGGGAGGATGGGTATGGGTGTCGGCGTTGAGGAGAGGGCAGAGCCACAGACGCGCATCCATGATCTTGCGTGGGCGTACGCGTACGCGGCGTGAGCTTCTGCAACGGTGCGATAGCCACGGAAGATAGCGTTGGGGACACCATCGACGAGTTGCTTGGTCTCCGCCCTGCTCACACAAAAATACTTCAGTTCACCATGTGGAGAGGAAACGGGGAACCTACCAAGTCATGAAAACACCTGGGACGCGCCCAAAGAAGACCGTATACGCCGCCTTTTTCGTGCGTTTCTTCTTGGGGGCTTTGGTTACCGCATGAACGTGGCCGCCGGGGATTCCCTGTGTCGCAGTGCCAGCTACAGCCCTACGAAGAAACTGGTGTCGAAGGTAGAATGGATAATGGATAAAAGGGGGTGTACCAGCTAGAAGTATACCCGCTTCTGGTGGGCGACTCGAAAAAGTACAGCGGACGAGAGGGTGATTGTGGGAGCGGAGGAGTTTGAGTTCGCGCAAGCGTTAACGGCGACGCGACGTCGTCCGAGAGCGAGAGGGTGGCAATAGCGAACGCGTCATCGGTGTAGGTGCGGGCACGAGACGGCGATGCTAGGGACGGTGATGGTGGAGGCGGAGGAGTTTGGGTTCTGGGAGGTGACGCAACGGAGACGTTGGAGAGCGAGAGGGTAACAATGAGAGCTGCGAACTCGTCGTCGGTGTAGACGCGGGCACTGTCTATCAGGCCTTCATCGCCGTCTTTGGCCATGGCGCAGCGAGAGCATTGGGTGCGAAATATCAAGATAATCAAGTGTTAACACGCGGACAACAGGGGTTATTCCCCAAACGGCAATTGCCAAGCTCAAATTTTGGAAAACAATGTTTCGGTAGTTAGGTGCAAAGTAGAGTAGAAGAGCACAAAAGATTCAATGGCACAAAATGAACTTTATTATTCCAGAGTATGCAAACCAATGTGAACTAAATTTTGGCGCAAGCGAAGGCAGAGTCCACGGCTACACTACAGGGAATACGACGCAGTTCAAGGCTAATAGTGAACAAAAAAGAATCAGGATGGGATCGATACTCAAAATGATGAAAATGGACATACAATTTGAATTAAAAAGGGTGCACCTCGACCAAGTTGAGGTCGAGAGCGTGGTTGAATTCATTGAGGGCGCCTTGGAGTGTCTTGTGGCTCTTCCACCCGTTGTTGGAGACGCCGAGGACGGCCTGCGATGCAAGGTTGTGGTCCTGGGTGATACCGACAGACCTGCCGCGGATGACAGCATACCAAGGGTGGCCATCGTCACGAACCGTGAAGTCGTGGAGGTGCAGGTCGGGGACGACGCCAAAAAGGATGCCGGCAGACCAGGGAGCGATTGTCCCAGCGGTGCCGACGGTGGCGGCCGTGGCGGCAGCGGTGGCAGCCGCAAACGACGGGGGAGGGCCAGCCGGGGTGGTGGCAGCCGGAAAGCTGGGCGCGCCGAGGACGGCGCAAGCGCAGTGGTGGCTATATGAAAAGGTCAGCGATGCTATGTGATAGCGATAGAAGGCACCACACCAGTGATGTCGGGCACCCCAATGTTGATGAGGGAGGCCAAATACTGCATCGCCGCTGGATAAAATGGTCAATAAAGAGATAACGCAAGACAGAGGGGAACTGACCTGCACGCTGAGGGTCGGTTGCCGACGGGCACACGGCCGCTGCGGCAACAGAGGCAAAAAGAGTCTGTGTTGCCGCAGCAGCGGTGTTGTTGGCAGAAGAGTTCATGAGAAGTTTGGGCAAAAAACGAGGTGCTTGTTGGGGTGAAGGAGAGAAAGGTGGGCAGATCCGGAGGGTTGTTATAGCGCGTATTTGAAACTCCGTTGAACAATTTGGGATGTGTGAGACGCATGTGCTATCACAAATAAGTGATGCGACCATGCGTCTTGCAATTGCTCGTACTTGACCTATCTCGTCGTCAACGAAGACCAGCAGGAGCAGCAGCGTAGACAGAGCACGGTGAGTTTTGGGGCAGCGGTTTGCTCGAGGGAAATTGACAAATTTTTGAAGATGGCGAAGAAGAGCAGCAAGAAGAGATCGCGTCAGCGCATCCCCAAAGAAGATCGACAGAATTTGCGGCTTTGGGCGGAGGGCGTGCGCGAGCAGATATTGCGGCCTCACCTTGACAAGTACGCGTTCGAGCGGGACTTGGGATGGGTGAAGGAACGCGCCTACCTCCAAAAGGTTTGTAACGAGTATCATGCTCGCGTCGATTGGCGCGTAGAAGACCACGAGGAGCCGGAGTTGGGGCCGTACGATCCAGAGGCACTTGTTGAGGACGAGACGCTCCCCGACGACGAGGAGATCTTGAAGCGAGCGCGCATCAAACTACTGAATAAGGTAAGTCACAGTGTGACCTCAGACCCGCCTCCCGTTCACCACTCACCAGCGAATCCGTTGATGGTTCACCTATCGAATTCGGCGCCGGCGCAACCTCGCATCTGGACTGGATCCTCATAAAAACCCCTTCGCAATCCTCATCAACAAACTTACTGGTCTGACTGCGCCGCCCAAAGCTCGGCAAGCCTACCAACAGTTCATGCGCGAATCGCACGCAGAGAAAATCGCTCCTGTCGTTGCTGAGCGATGGGCAGAGGCGCGGGCCAACAACGAACCTGGGACTGCCGGCAAGAAAGAACCAAAAGCTGGATTCCGCGCTGCGGTGGCGCGCGAGGTCTTCGCTGCATTGCCCGGTGAAGAAAAGGCCGCAATTGCGCAGCGAGCCAAGAACGAGGCTAGCGAGGCTAAGAAGGCATACGATGCCGCCGTCAAATAAACCTGTAGATCGCCAAAGGTAAGAGCTCGCCAGCTGTGGTGCACCTTTGAATTAACAAATTTTGTCAGATGCATTGACGTGTTGCCGGATTTCTTGGAGCCCATTTTCCGCGGAGTACACGAGCACACAGGGCTACACGCGATGGTGATCCTGGGCGGGCCCATGCCCAAATATGGCGGAGAATTGAGGACGGTCAAGTGATTGCATTCTCTGCGTTAGAGTTCTAGGATTAACATTGGCTCGTATTTCCTCAGCTTCGCCGTCGGTCAGAATAGAGCAACAGCGCCCGTCCCTTGCACACAGTGGGGAAAAGAACGATTCGGCCAACAGGTCGTAAAGTCCATGACCGACAGTTGGGTTTCACTATCTTAGCTTTTTAGGGGTAAACCGGATAAGTTCTTGAGCCCCACAGCCGTCCCCTTTGTCTAAGGATCCCAATGCCGTCATTCAGGTCCTATTGCCCTGGCTGAACCCTTAGCCGCTGATTCACAGGCTAAGCCACTGTATTGAACCAACCGCTTATTCGATCTCCGCCTAAGCCGCTTATTGATTTCTTCATTCTCGGGCCTGTCTTAGGAGCTGAATAATAGATTCAATCGATCGACTTTCGTCTAAAATCGAATTTTCTATAGCCCCCCCCCTCCAACTTTTAAATTCCAACTGCCCCCAGTTGCCAGTATAAAAGGGACCCTGTTCTTTCCGATGTTATGAGCAGCGGTTTCCGTTGGTACACGCCTTACGTTGTTCTTCGTAAAGACTTCCCATTTATTCACCGCTACACCATGCCGAATCCTCCCGCTGGACCCGCCAATCTTTCTGCTCAGGCGACTCATCCGCCTCTGTTCAAACCGCCGCCCGAGGTTGCAGAGCTTTACGAGACTGCCAATTATAACGTTGGCATCATGCTGAACTTCCCCAAGTCGTCGTTCGAGACTTCGCTTCAGATGTACAAGCAGACTGGTGCTGCCGTGGTGCGTCTTCTGCTTAGCCGCATAAACCTTTGTCCTAAAGTTAATTCTAGCTCCCGCTCTGGGCTCATATCGAGGTCATCGCCGGTCACTTCGAAATCACCCGCCTCGTGTTCCAGACGACCAAGAGCTTCAAACAGTTCTGGGGAAATAACCCCGCTGCTTGGCCCAAGGTTATGCGCGAACTTACGGATTTCCGTAACCAGATTTCGCGCATCGTTGCTCAGCGTAAGAACGCCAAGGCCGCCGCTGCAGCTGCAGTCCAGGACAACATTCGCGCTATTCGCGAGGACCATCTCGAGGCTAAACAGGCCGTTCGTGACTCTAAGAAGCAGCGTGTACGCATTTTTTTCCTTAGTCCCTGTTTGATATCTCATTCCATTTTTCAGCAGCCCAACACTCGTCGCAAGGTCGTGGTTTCTAAGGCCATTATTGACGACGCCAATGATGCTCCCGATAATGCTCCTGAGGAACCAGACCATCCCGCCTTGGACATGGAGGCTTTGCCCCCTCTTCCTGACGAAGACGCTGAGATGGAAGATGCTGAAGACCAGGTAGTTCCCATGTTCTCCTCGATAGTACTTTGCTAACGCTCATCTCTCAGGCTTCTGACGCTCCCGAGGAGATTTCCAATGAGCAGTTCCTTGCCGAGATCGAGGCGGAGATGCCCTCGTCTGGCCATGCTGGTTCAAAGGTAGTTTTCACTTGTTCCTTCTCCCCCAAATTTTGAATCTCTTCTGATTATGACGCTCTTTTAGCGTCAAAACCATAAGAACCAGCAGCACCCATCTTCGGTACGTTCGCTTAGTCGCTAAACACCCCTTTTTCAGGCGCTTGCAGTCCTTGACCCTACTCCAGCTCACCATGGTGTGCATGACGCCCTCAGTTACCTCGCTCGTAAACGGGCCCGCACTGCATCGCTTTCCAGCCAGATTGAAGGTATAGTCCTCTCGTTTTTCTGTTTGACATGCTTGGCCCAACTTTTTGTACCAAGGCGTCGAGGACCCTCCCAAGTATTCGCCGGGCGAGATTGTTAGTGCCATCCAGAAGGCTACTAGCATCTCCAATTCTGCCAACAAGGAGACGACCAACAACGCCGTCCTCAAGCAGGAGGTCGAGACTAGAGCTAATCTCCAAGTCACCGAACACCGCCTTATCCTTCAGTTGAAGCAGTGGCACCAGTACAACGACGAGCTCACCCGCCTCCATGGTATCCTTGAGGAGCGCGGGTTGAAGCCCGTTCCCCAGGTTCCCGTTTAGGTCCTTGGTCAGTTTCACTTCTTGCCCGGCTAAGCCCTTACTCATTCCCTCAGGTGCTTAGCCGCCTTTTTCCGCCACCACCAGTATATATACAATTTTCTGGTTGGTCTGCCATTCCCCACCCAGTGCTTTGCATCCAGGCCACCGGCGAACACTCCGCTAGCTGTCGTCGGTCTGCCACATCCCCACATCCAATCTTTCAGAGAATATGCGTAGCTTAGACCCAAATTTGCCCGTTCCGAATATATGCCCTAGTTGACACCTTTTCCGAGTTTCATGACGGCCAGAACCTCAGTTCCGCTTCCTGGTAGAACGCCTAGGATTCTCTGTATCATATGGCTTCCCTGGTTCCAGGTCGACGTCTTCTGGCTCTTCGTCACTCTCGTATTCGTCAGACATTTCCTCGGCATCTTGCTCCTCCCAATCTGGGGTGAGCTTAACCTTGTGAAACTGCATATCCTTGCCCAGGTATTCATCTAAATCGTCCTCGCGACTAGCGAGTTCGTTCAATTTTTCCTTAGTCATGTCTATGAGTTCCTCGATGCCTTCTGGCAATGACAGCTTCCTGCGTGCCTCGTATGGTACCACTCTGAATTGGGCTACTTTCCCATGCAGCATGGCGCCGTTCATCTCGCAGCACAAGTACGATCCTCCCTTAGTCCAACGAACAACTACCATTGGCCCCAAGTATCTTGGTTCCATTTTGGTGTTCAAGGATTTTTCAACCGTGGTATTCCTGACTAATACAAGATCACCAGGGCTAAAATTATAGTCCTTGATCGTCTTTTCGTGGATCTTTTCATAGCGCCTCACAGCAGCTAGTTTCTCAGCATTCACTCGACTTCTCATTTCGTCGATGTGTTGTACGTGCTTAGCCAGGGCTAGTGCCCTATAGCCAATCAGGTCTTCGGTGCTGATAATTTCATCCGGGTAGTCAACTAGCCAGGTCGCTTCAGCAATATCCAATGGAATGATTGAATGAGCCCCCGTCACAGCGAAGTAGGGTGAACACCCTAAACCACGCCTAATAGTTATCCTGTCTGCCCAAAGTACGTGTGGAAGGAACCAGTACCATTTTCGGGCATCTCCCCCCGTAGCTTTGTATAGCGACTGCCTCATGTCCCAATGGCTCCGTTCTACAGGTCCGTTGGCTTTAGAATTATAGGGAGAAATCCTTATCCCCACTATTCCGTATTTTGCAGATAGCCATTTTACAGCGGCTAAGAACTGCGGTGCATTATCTGTGACCAGCCATTTTGGACAACCCCACCTGCAGATTATCTCTTCTAATAAGAACCTGCCTAGAGTTTCTCCATTGTCAGCCCTTAGGGCTCTGCCTTCGGCCCATCTGGAAAGTGAATCCCTGGCCGAAACCAAGTATCAATGTCCGTTCGAGACCGTTCCCATAATCATCACATCAACATGGATTTTCTGGAATAAGCTTGGGGTCATAGTAGCGATGGGTGGAGTTCGCAGTAATTTCTTCTGCCTAGCCTGGCATAGTCTGCAAGACTTTATATACCATGAGATATCCCGTTCCATCTCTGGCCACCAGAACCGTGCCTCAATTAAGGACTTAGTCGAGTATACTCCCTTATGGCCAAGGCTGTCGTGTGATCCTTTCATCAGATACATACGGTGGTCTTTTTCTGCCACCAGTCTATGTGCTGAATCAGGTCCCCGCCGGTATAGTCTGCCTTTCTTGTCCATGAAGAAGTGTCTAGAGTATCTGATCAGGTGGCCGTACTCCTTGTGAGAGTATCCTTCAGGACGTTTCATCGGATCCTTAAACCACTTTCTCAAGACCTCAAGCCTTTCATCTTGCAAGGCACCCATCTCCGATCTCTGTTCTTCCGGATAAGGTTCCCTTTTATCCGGATCAAACTTGAAGTCGGTGTCTGGTAACAGCTTTTCCTCTTCTTGAATCTGGCTCATGATAAATTGAGGCATGGGTTTCCCCTCGGACTCGTAGGCCTTTCTAATGCTCTCATCTATCTCCTGCTGTTCTCTATACGACCTTTCACAGTCCTTTTGGAAGTCTGCCACCGAAGTAGCAATTTCCGGGCCTAGGCTAAGGTCCCCATCCGTAATATCCTGAAAATAGGTGTCCAGTATATCAATATTGATCTTGAACTCGTCGTAGGAATAGGGCTCAGGTGCTTGTTCTTCGTTGGCGAACTCTTGATTCCCCTGCAAATAACCGCCCCTAGTATCTATGTCCCCTTTAAAATCCTCTAAGTCCAACGGTTGCGGTGCCTCATGATCCCACTCTGCATGGTCCTTTGGCGGTGGGTTATCATCGTAGCCTATCTCTGGGTTGGGGTAATCTGTGTCCCCCGGCACCTTTCGCCTTCTAGAAAGACCATCTGGAGAGAAGGTCATCCCTCTAACATGCTTAAGTTCAAAATGAAACATAAGGATCTGTTCTATCCAACGATTAATTGTTGCGTTTGGTCCCATTCCTGGGTTAGCCAACATGCCCTTGATATACATGGCATCCGTCTCAATCACCAATTTCCGACACCCTAGCAGCCAGTATTGCATGTGAAGTAGCGCGCGCAGGAGTCCGTAAAGCTCCCGCTTAGGCTGAGAAAACCTAGCTTCCCTATCGTTTAACGGAATAGAGTCGAACTTAGCGTAGTACCGCTTCTTCGGATCCTCTGGGTCAATTTGGAATATTTCTAAACCAACTGCCATCCAAGAGGTGTCTACCGCCATTATAACGTCGGAGTCCCAATCATAGTTTATCGGTTTGAGGGCGTTGCAATGGCGCACGGAGTATTTAATTTTATCCATGGACGCTTGTTGCTTATCCTCCCATTCCCAGTCAATGTCCGCTCTTAGCAATCTAGTCAGAGGTCTAGACATGACAGTGTAGTCTTTTATGAACATTCTCATAGTACCAACAACACCAAGGAATTGTCTGACTTCTGACACGGTCTCGAGAGGCGGCCATCTTTCGATAACGCCTATCCGGTCTTCTGAAGGCCTTCTCCCTTCGAAAGAGCAAAAATGCCCTACTACAGGATATACCTCCAGGCAGAGCAACACCTTAAGCCCTGAGATCGTACAGCCACTATACTTAAGTCGTTGCGCTATTCGATTCAAGTTACCGAAGTGTTCCCATACGAATCTCCTTATCCCCGGATTTTCTGGAATAGTCTCGTAGGTACCATCTTCCTGTATATACCGATGAAACGGCGCGTTGCAATGTGCTGCCATCTAGCTACATTTTGCGCTTTTTAGAGCTAGCGCATGACGAAGTCTGCTAGCTTCTATTAGGTACATTACTAGCTTCTCAGGGCTACAAACTAGCAATGGGAACTCTGTTCGGTGGTACAAAGGAGAGTCAGAGTGAGCTCCGGCTGCTGGCTGTAGTACGAGTTATAGTGCTAGGCGCGGTTTACAAGCGTTACACTAGGCGAATACACGCATCAAGGAGATAAACATACAGGTCTAGTACCTCAGAGTGTCAAGGATTCTATGAACGAGGGCCAACGACTGCACAGACGGAGCTTTGGTCAGAGCTAGCGCAGAGTAGGAACGAGCACGAGCGAGCTAGCGGGTGTAGGAAGGCGGCTAGTACCATAGCAGCTGGACATACACTGCTGAAGTCGATACAGTAGCGGTCGAAGTGGCGCTAGCTGAGACAATGCGAAGGGACCAACCATAGGGGTATAGGAGTATACCCACCAGCAGGTCAGGTGATGGACGCGACGCGATCCAAAGAGCCTAACGAAGACAAATAGCGGAAACAGTGAATTCATGTTGAGATGGAGCAGTGGATGAACGCTAGGATGTTCAGTCCGTAAGATAGCGGGGTGGAGTGGCGTGATTATGAGCAAGCTGCACCGGGAATAGTAGTTCCGGAGTGGAGTTGCACATGGAGAGTTGCTCGGGTGCAGACTAGCACGCTGAGAAAGGCAATTATACCCGGCTTGGCTGTCGAGATGGTCAGATAGTTGGCCAGCTAGGCAAGCCTAGACCACGAATGGACCCGGCTCGTCTTCCGGAGGCGGTCGCATGACCAGAACATCGGCCTGTTTTACTCATTTCTCTTTACCTCATCATTTTCTCTCTGAACAGTATATAAAGCCTCATAAATTACCGCTAGAGACCAGTTCATGCCCCACTCATCGCTCAGTCGATAAGGGTGTGCTCAGGCCAGTCGAAGCGGAGATAAAGTACCTTCTCTGTTGTAAACCAGTCTATAGAAATCACAGCGTTGTTTGTTGGATCCAGAAGTAACTGTGTGAACCAATAAGTCGAAGCTTCGCGTTGGGAGTTTGTGAGCGGTGCCAATCTCCACGTATAAATCAGGACCGAGAGCACAAGAGTTTAAGTTTGAGAGTTGCGGCTAGCTTTGTGGTGGACTTCAGTGGTAGCTACGCATTGGGTGACCAGGAAACGCCTCCCGTAAAACGGACCATGCCCGGCACAGCACTTTGGTAGAACTGCCAGTCGATTCATTGACCAACTAGTTGAGCTAAGAGAATACTCGGGGTCCTTAATAAGCCCAAGTGTAACAGAAAAGAGCTTGGATTCAGAGGAGTCTAAGTCGGCCGTTAGCAGTATTCAGCTAGCCAAGCCATAGAGGAAGTGCAGTAGAAGCAGCATAGTCCATTAGTGGAAGTTTTCAGATAGACACTTCATTTACCTCGCCTAGGACGACTGCACTTTGTGCGTCCGCCTAGTAAACATCCTTATCACCCCCAAGCCTGTACATCCCAACCTTGGGAAGTCTTGTTTCGGAACGTCAAGGGTAGCTAGCGAATAGTGTGGTGTTTGTTTAGTTGGGATAGTTGAGGCCATAATTCAATTCTCGTTGTGCTAGGAATCCAAACCAGTAGTCGCATACTACGGCTCGGACCCGAACTCACTGAGGAAGACGCGCTTAGTCTTAGTGAAGTATAAGTAGGGGATTTGGTGTTGTGTTAGGTTTTGTGTGTGGTGTGTTAGTGTTCAGCTAGCCCACATTCAGAGCTTATTTAGCCCATTTTCACTGTTAGCGCATCTTGCCCGTTTCATCTGGAGCCCACCGCGAGGGTCCAGTTTTGATTCTAGTGCAATAGAGATTGTTGGTGGTTCAAATTGAACAAAGAAGGGAATACCTAGCTTTTTGAAAGCTTACCGAGAGAAACAAGTACCGCAAGGGAACCTTTACTCGAGACAATCTGTCGAGAAAGCATTCTTCATCCGATCCTGTTCAACGGAGAGGAAGAAGGAATCTACAAGAGGAAATCTTGTTAACGATTAACAGTCAAGTGGGCAGTACGGAATCCACTAGTGCACGCGGATTTATACCCGAGCCTATTGTTTTTCCACCTACTCCACCAGGACGTGGTCGAACAACGAAGAACTCTAGTAGGGGAAGACGTTCAGTCAACCCATCACCTGCAAATACCATTGCAGAACCACAAGGCGTGCATCCAGATTCACCAGGTTACTCTGGTAACGCTAGTTCACCCACAGACCCACCGGAAGTATCACCGGTGTCAGGCTCGGCAAGCGGATCGAACTCGCAAGCTAGTCAGAATACAAATCTTGTGCCAATTTCAACGGTGCAGAACCCAGCGGCATTATTAATGTCAACGACCCCAGTCCTAGCCCCTGTTGCCCCAGTCCCAATGTCGACCATTGATCATAGCAAACTGCCGTTTGGCTTTGGCAAAAATAGCCTAAAATTCAACGATTCAGAAGATGTTGAAGAGTTACCGGCGTTCTTTGAGAATATAGAGTCGGCTGCGGCGAGAGTGAGAGCATCTAGTGCGAAGGATTTGAAGTGGATTGCCCTTCATTACTGCGAAGCCCAGACAAAGGAGAACTGGAAAGCGCTAGCGGCTGTGAATGATCCCTTTACCTGGGAGGAATTCAAGGCGGAAGTGCGAGCTAGCTATCCTGAGTTGAAAGAGATTGAAAAAGGGTCTCTGAAGGAGCTGAAGAAGCTGGTAGAAAAGACCGCTCATAAGAAGTTGCAAATTAGTGACACTGCTGGATTGCAACAGTACCACCGGAAATTTCGTACTATGGTGCAGAAGTTGCTGAGGGGTACACCAAGGATTATAAATCGGGAAATAGTGAAGTTTTATCTTACTGGTCTTACGCCCTTAATAAGGCAAGAAGTCAGAAGTGTAATACGAACTACTCCGAAGGATAGCCTAGGTTCTTATAAGAGGGCTGAAGCAGCGTGGAAAAGCAGTAACCCGGGAGTAGCCTATGTTGCTCCGGAACGGGACAAAACTGACATGTATGAATGGACGGATCTGTTGGTGTGGCAACTAGGATTTCAGAGGAAGAAAGTCTCAACATGTTTGGACTGGACTCGTATCCTACTGCGGACTCGAAGAAGGGCACTGGTACAGTCTTGATGCAGGGGGACACCACTGCGGATAGTTTATCAGATGTGAAGACGCTAGCTAGTAAATTGGAAAAGTTGGAAGCCGAGAATGTTAAAACGCAGAAAAAGATGGCAGAGGAAAAAGCCGCCTTCGAAAAGGAGGTTGGCAAACAACTCGCTAACTCTTTTGCGACACATATGGACAAGTTCACTTCGGACCAACATCGAGAGCTGCAGCAAATTAAGGAGGCGGTAGAGGCGAGCAGAGCGGTTAATTCTGCTGGGCCTGCTTCTGGTGCTAGCCAGACTATGCCGGCTTTTGTGAGGAGATCGGGTGGTACTGCAAATATGATGTGCTATTATTGCTACGAAAATGGCCACTTTATTTTGGAATGCGTCCATTTGAAAGAGGACATTGGTAAGGGCAGAGTGCGTATGGATAGCAATAACAGGGCAAGGCTTTACGATGGAAAGACGATTCCTAGAGAGCCCCCGCAGAAATCCCCCAGGGACAAAGCTAGGGCATACTTTGAGAATCGCGTGCTAGTCAGCCAGAACTATGATGAGACCTTTGACCAATACTTTGGTACAGCAGATGAGGAGCCGGAATCTTCGACGATGTGGGATCGTAGAAACCCAGGTAGTGAGGAAGCATTTGACCAAGTGCTAACCGCTCTGCAGGGGTTAGGCAAAGCCTACGAGACTAGATCTAGAGGACCAGCCGGATCCACAGAGGGTTTTTGAGGGCTCCAAGGAAGGGGGCACCCGCCAGAAGGAAGCCCCCGGAGGAAGGCCCCTCGGGATCCGTACCACAGAAAAGACCAGAAAATCGTCAGCAAGTTGAAGTAGTGATTGAACCAAGTGGGAGTAGAACCGCTAAACCAAAAGCCACGGCAGAAGTTGAAGTACCTGCGAGGCAACCAGAGGCTGGAAGGAGCAGACGAGCAACAGTAGAGGAAGTTGAAGATTCAGAAGATGAACGCGACTACGTGCGGCCTAGAAAAGTAAATGATGAATTACCTTTCAGGAACGTTGTACCTATGGAGGAAGCGCCTTCAGCGCCAGTCCTGCTGCGAAAACCTACCGAACCTTCAGCTAGCGCTGCTAGAGAACCGGGCCCAAAGCGAAAGAGAGCTGCGAAAAATACTGAGAAAGAGAATTCGGCAAATATTCGTCTTGTCGAGGAGATTCACAACCTTCAAGTACCTACAAAGTTGGGAGATTTGATAGACAGTAACTCGAAGTTGTTACGTGCTCTGGCAGCAGAGGCACCCAAGTCCCGATGGGTCAATTTTGTGAAAACCACAGAAGGGGACATACGGGCATCAAAATTTTCAACCCTCTCTGTAACACAGGTTTACGAGGAAGGAGAGCAAGGCGCTGCTAGCGACGAAGAGAGCGTGCTAGGGCCGGTTGATTTGAACGAGAGATTAGAACCCACGGACTTGACCATAGTGGATGAGAAGGGGTATGCAATGAAGATGCTTATGTTCGATACATTCCCGGAAGTTGTTACCACAGCCGACCATGCGTTAGCTGAGGGAAGCATTATTATCGGAGACCCTGTCTTACAGTATTTTGCACCTGCTAATCCCACATAACAAAACATATTAGACCACAATTGTCCCCCCTAATTGTGGTCCAAGTAAGACCCCCGCAGGCCAATGTCCCCCCTCAGGGAACCCTGGGGGGACCCAGGGGAGACATGGGGGACACGTCTACCCATTCAGAGGGGACATTTACCTAGTAAAGGTAGACAGGGAGACATTGATACCCGTTAATAGTGGTAGGGTAGACAAAGGGAGACATTAATACCCGTTAACCGTGGTAGGGTAGACACGCAACACTAAGGGAGACATGCTTGCGGGATAACCGTCGTAGGGTAGACATTGAGCACTAAGGGGGACACTTTCCCCACTTAATCGTTGTAGCACCTGCTAAGCCCAACTAACGGTACCTGTTAGACCCCCTCCACCGCTATGTCCCCGCTACGGGTACCCTATGGGGACCTAGGGGGAAGTGAGGGGGACCCAGGGGGACCAGGGGGGGACCAGAGGGACGGTCACCCTGTGGGAGGGGGGACAGGTAATGTTCTGGCGGTGTGAGGGGACAACACCGACTTGGGGTGCTCACCGACACCAGGTGTTGGCAGTGGGGGGACAGGGGGGACATGGGCAAGCACTCGTGGTGTAGGGACAAGGGGGACATGTTTGAGGTACCGGGCGGTGTAGGGACAGGATCACTCTAGGGGGACGTCACCACGATGTATCGACGGTGCGGGGACGGGATCATCCTAGGGGGACATATTGGCGGTGCGGGGACATTGCCCACTTGATAGATTAAATAACATTGGATTCACTGTTATTTAGTCTACCAAGAACAGACATGAGTAAACTAATAACATGGGATTCACAAGAACAGACAAGGAAACTAAATAATATTGGATTCACAAAAGAAAAGAATAGAAAAAAAGACTGGTCATCTCAACAAGTCTACAGCGGGCATTGAATCCGCATCCCCTGTAGAGTATGGTAATGGGTGGTAACTGACCCAGGGATGTTCCCACTACGCTATGTAGATATTCTTATCCCTCGAAAGGTAACGTGTTTGTTGTTCGCTAACGGGACACTTCTCTTAAGGGGACAGTCTCACTTGTTTGTTGTTTGCTAACGGGACATGTGCACTAAGGGGACAGCTCAGGGGGGACACTTTTCTTAAAGGGACGGTATCCCTTGGGGGGCTCATTCAAAGGGGACATGTCCCCCTAGTAGCACAGACAGACAGGTAAATGTTATTCAGCAAGCATACACTGCGTTCCGCTATCACCTAGACTTACTCTGTGTAGGTTCCTGTTATATCCGAGCTACGGATAAGAGGGCCGACCGACCAGTCGGACGGAGTTCCGAGATACCGGAGTGCGGAGTCGGAACGGAGCGGAGTGACGGAGTCGGGGGGAAAGGGTGACCGGAGGATCGGATGACGCTACACCACTAGAGAGCAGGATGAGCGTCACTACCCTTGGCCTCGGAGTACGGGATAGACGAGACGGAGCTCCGAGTGAAGTTCCGGAGCGTTAACTCAGATTACTTGCAGGGAGTGCGAAGCAACGTTAATAATAAATCTGAAGTACAGTGCTGTAGTCTAAGTGATTAAATACTAAAGGGTCTTATTGTAATACGGAAAGGAGATATGTAAGGTTCCATGCGGAAGTAACAATAAGGTTATATCCGAAAGGGGTGGAAGAAGTCAGGTGACTTGGAAGAAGTAGTTTGGACAATAAGTAAGAAGTCTTGAGCGAGGCGGACAATAAAGGATGTCGCCTTATGGCGCGATACGGACTTCTGAAGGAAGCCCGCCGCGCTCCGTCGTTCCGTCTCCGCTCCGACGGAGCGGAGCCCGGAGTTAACGGAGCGATTCGGCCATCCTCGGACGTATGTCCGAAGGATCGGAACATGGATATAACAGTATCCCCCTCTTGGGTTCGACTCCCTAGGCGAACCTCAAGGATCCGGAGGAATACTGCGTGAATGATCGTGAAATGGATTGTGGATAATTTAAAAATTGATGATGTGGGAATTCGCCAAATTTCTTCTGAGTCGCCAAGTGATCACGTGCACGATCACGTGTCCGATGCCGTAAGTTGTTGACAGCAATCTTTTTTCACTTCTCCTCCTACCACCACCACCAACCACTCCGCAGCCACCAACCCATGTCGAACACCACCAGCACCCAGGCAGGAGCAACCGGAGGAGGGAACGAGGGAAACGGGAGTGGAGCGAAGGGGAACGGAGGAGGTCGAGACGGAACGGGGAAGGAGAAGGTGGCGAGCGAGGAAGAGCGCCAGCGGGCCACGGCCGAGGCACAGGCGCGTGAGGCCAAGTTGGCGGCGGCGAGGGAGTTGGAGGCGATGGGGGACGTCGTTGAGGACGACGAGCTCGCAACCATCGCGAGGAGGCTCTCGCTTCCTCCGGTGGAGCGAGTCATCGCGGGACCAACACGGCGTCGCGTCTCGGGGCGGACGGGGCGGACACCGAGCTCGGACTCGGACGCGGGGTACGAGGCGGAGGATACGGAGGTGGACCAGCGGACTCCGGGTATGGAGCGCTTGGTTGGGGACGACCGTAAGTACCGTAGTAGGTTCATTTTATTTTATTCCTCTAATCTGATTTTGCAGGGTGTTTGGAGTGCCGACTACACGACCACGCGTGTTACACGCCCACCAAGCCCGATGGATGGCGGACGTGTCCGCGATGTCAGCGGGGGCACATCTCGTGCTCCCTGAACCCGACCACCACGCGCACGGTCCCTCGAGCCAAGAAACAGGCGAGCGGAGCGGGAAAGTCGGGACAGGGGAAGAAGAGGAAGCGGGCGGTGAAGAAGGTGACGGCGGAGACCAGCGCACAGCCAGCCCGACGTCTTCGGAGTCAGCGCGCAGCGTCTCCGCGGCCTGGATTGGGGTCCGGAGTGGGAACCGCCGACCGCGCTGCCGACGCAGCGCTCCGGGAGCAAGTTGCCGTCGTCCGACGGGAGCTTGCTCGCCTGGACGACTTACTGGAGCGTCGGGGAGTGAGGGACGACGACGAAGAAGACCAACCCGACATCGCGGAGGCCAAGCTGAGGTCGCTTGAGGACCTCCAGCGGTCTCGGGCGGAGCGGACCAAACGCAAGAGTCGTCGGGTTGTGGAGAGCGAGGGGGAGGACGAGATGGAGGTGGACCAGCCACCGGTGCGTGGGTCCGCAACCCCGGAGCGTCAGCAGTCCGCTCCGAGGGCACCAACTGTGGTTCCGCAAACGCCTGCGGTGACCCCGGGGCCCGACGCGGTACGGGAGGTAACCGCGACGGGGCCCAGGGTTGGACGCTCGGAGCGTCTTGCTCCGCCAAACTGGGAGGCCCACCACTGGCCGAAGGTGGAGCCCGTGGACGCTCCCATCCCAGGGGGATCGGGTGCGTCCATGCGGAGCATCGTCGGGGCGGACCAGGTCGCACGGGAGCTGTTTCCCGGGACTCCGGAGCGCGGGACCTCGACGCGGGCAGACGGCGGAGTGGCAGGGTCGACGGAGGGAGGATCGGGAGCTCCGCCTGCAGAGTTGAAGGCGGAGCCGTTGGAGGGCGAGATACCCGGTGGGAACGCGGACGTTCCGCCATTCGAACTCGAGGCGGAACAGGAGGTGATTGCGGGGGAGATGAGGATGGTTTGGGTATTGGAAGATGACGACGACGATATGGACGTCGAATAGCTATTTTCTTTGCTTGAATTTGT
Source organism: Mycena alexandri (assembly GCA_029233265.1). Taxonomy (NCBI): domain Eukaryota; kingdom Fungi; phylum Basidiomycota; class Agaricomycetes; order Agaricales; family Mycenaceae; genus Mycena; species Mycena alexandri. The sequence goes on from JARJCM010000160.1 coordinate 224,804, forward strand.
TGTTTTTTCTTGAAAATTGTATATAATAATCAGAACATAAACGGAGTGAATTAGAAACGGATCGGAGTGAATTAAAACGGAACGGGGTGAACTCCGAAGCCACGGACCGATGCTCAATCGGGTCCGGGCTTGTCGGGATAACGGAGGTGGAAATTCTCCAAATGTTCCGGAGCGTCTATGTCTTTAGAACCAACCCAGCTGTATTGGTCGTCGGTGTTTTCATAACCGAGCCACTCAACATAATAGCGGAGTTTGTCCGTCTTGAACCTCCGATCGTACTTGGAGTCGACGATTTGCTTGATTTCGTAATGCTCGTCGCCGTCCACGATCTCCACTGCCGCCGGAGGAGGTTCCTCGCGGCCGGGGAATGGATTCGGATGATGGGGTTCAAGTTGGGAGACATGGAACACCGGGTGTACCTGCGCGAGTGACTTCGGCAGGCGGATGGTGTAAGACGCAGCGGAAGGCTTTCCGATGACTTCGTATGGTCCGAGGAAGTTCTCGGAGAACTTGCGCGTCGGACGAGTCGTTCGGAGGAACTTAGCGGAGACGAAAACTTGATCACCAATCTCGAGTTTGGGGTCCGGAGAGCGTACGCGGTCTCCGGTCTCCTTATACCGAGTCTGGGCGTAGGTGATTTGTTCTCGGAGGAACTCGTGAAGTTCCTGCAAGTCCACGACATAGTTCCGGGCATAGACGTTCGCGACATCAACCTCCGGATGGACGGTGATCGCGGGGTCATAGCCTTTGTTAGCGAAAAACGGAGAGATGCCGGTAGAAGCGTTCGGAGCATTGTTGAGAGCAAACTCGCATAGCGGAAGGAGTTTGTCCCAGTCGTCCTGCTGATAGGAGCAGAAGATCCGAATGTACTGTTCCACCGTCTGGTTCATCCGCTCGGTCTGTCCGTCGGCCGAGGGGTGATAACCGGATGTATAGTGCATCTTCATGTTGAGTAATTCGCCAAGCGAACGGAAGAAAGCGGAGATGAATTCCTTGCCCCGATCGCACGTAACATGCGACGGAACTCCGTGTTTAGAGAAAACATGGATAAGGAAGAGTTGGGCGAGTTGGACCGAGGTGATATAGATATCGCAGGGAATGAGAATAACCTGTTTTGACGCACGGTCCACGATAACCAAGATGGCATCGTATTCGCCAGATAATGGAAGTTGCTCGATGAAGTCCATAGAGATTGAATCCCACGGACGGAGCGGTACCGGAAGAGGTTTGAGAAGTCCGTACGGTCGGTGTCGCGGAGCCTTGTTCCGTTTGCATAGGATACACGAACGACAGTAGTCTCGAACGAATGTTCGGAGCTCCGGCCAAGTATACTCGCGGTGGACAAGCGCAAGCGTTCTGTTCTGTCCGAAGTGACCGGCCAGGACATGGTCGTGCAGATACTGCAGGACACGCACGCGGAGTTGGTCCGGAGCGTCGCCTGGTACTGCAGGAACCCAAATGCGGGTGTCATAGCGGAGCATACCGGAGTCGTCGAGTGTCCAGCGTGAGGGCTCCGGAGAGGTAGCGGAGTCGAGGCCAGCCGCTCCGATGGGATCAAGAGGTACGTTGGTCTTGATATCGGAATGAAGCTGGTCAACGTCCATGACAACCGATGCGCGTAGGACAATTTCTTCCAGGAATGTCGCTCGGAGTGACGCTCCAAGTTGATCTTGGGTGAAAATGGGGCGAAAATTGTGAGGATTTAATTGCGTGTAACGCGTATCCCCCTCTTTTGGGTAGACGTCCCATCGTCTAGTTAAAGCGTCAGGTTTCCCTCCGAGTCGACCCGGTCTAAACCGGATCACCATATTGAAATGGCAGAGGTACTCCGACCACCGGACTTGGCGCCGAGTAAGTACTTTAGTCGTCGCGAAGTATTCCAGATTTTTGTGGTCGGTGACAACGTCAACGGGGAGGTCCGGGCCTTCGAGATAGTGCCGCCACTGCGTGAAGGCGTCGAAGATGGCCAGGAGCTCTTTATCGTGAGTGTCGTAGTTGAGTTCCGCGCCTCCGAGGGTCCGTGACCGGAACGAGACGGGGTGGATTTCTCCGTCGTCTCCGGTGATGGACAGGATAGAGGCGATGGCGTAATCGGAAGCGTCGGTTTCGACAGTGATTTGTCGGCCCGGGATCCAGTGCGACAGCACCGGAGCTTCCATAAACTTTGCCTTGAGGGTCTCGAACGCGGTCTGACAGGCGTCGGACCACTCCCAACGGGAGCTGGCCCGAGTTAGACGCGTGAGAGGTATCGTGATGTCGGAGTAATAAGGGATGAAACGTCGATAGACGTTACAGAACCCGAGGAAAGACTGCACGTCTTTAACCTTCCGAGGTACCGGCCAGTCGACGACGGCCGATATCTTGTCCGGGGACATTCGAAACCCGTCGGGGGAGAGGATGTAACCGAGATATTCGCAGGTTGTGACTCCGAACTCGCATTTCGGAAGTTTACAGAACAAACCGTGCTTCCGCAGGCGGCGGAGCACTTCGCGGACATGGTTTTCGTGATCGGCGGGATCGTCGGAGTAAATGAGGATGTCGTCCAAATATACGATGACAGTCACGTCGAGTAAATCAGCGAAGACCGAGTTCAAGAAGCGCTGGAACGCCGCCGGAGCGTTCGCAAGGCCTTCCGGGACGACTTTAAAGTCGTAGGAGCCGTAGCGGGTGCGAAAAGCCGTCTTCCACTCGTCGCCCGGAGCGATGCGGAGCAGATGATAGGCATGTCGGAGGTCGAGTTTCGTGTAAATTCTAGCCCTACCGGGAGCGTCGAGAAGGTCCGAGATGAGGGGAAGAGGATATTGATCCTTCTTGGTGATCTTGTTCAACCCCCGATAGTCGACGCAAAGCCGGAGACTGCCGTCCTTCTTCTTGGCGAACAATATCGGAGCTCCGTGACTCGACGTAGAAGGGTATATGAACCCCGCTTTAAGGTTTTCGTCGAGGAAGTTGCGGAGCGCCGATAACTCCTTTTCGGACAAGGAGTAGACGTGGCCAATAGGAGGAACCTCTCCGTCGAGAATTTCGATTTTGAGGTCGTATTCTCGGTGAGGGGGAAGCTGATATGCGTCCCTCTCCGAGAAGACGTCAGCGAAGTCCTGGTACTGAGCGGGCAATCCAGAGAGGTCCGGGTCGGAGGCGGAAGCGCCGCGCGCCTGAGCCTCATCGGACGGAGTGGTACGGAGAGTATATTGACACGTATCCTTGTCCTTGATGAGGACCCGATATGCCGCTGCAGACACCAGTGATATGGGCGGAGGTTTAAGGAAGGGACGAGGCTCTGCGGCCTCAGAGGTACTCCGTCGAGGTCCGTTGGTTTTCGGAGCTCGAGCGGGGCGTTCCATAGAAGGAGCTGGATTGGAAACGTCCATCGGAGGACCTAGATTGCCCATAGAAGGACCTCGGACCGGCGTTTTCGACCCGATCGGTGTAGACGGAACGGAGGGATAAACCGCAACCGGAACCGTCTTGTCCGTAACCGGAGCTACCGAAACTGAGTCTGGAGTAGTATCCAGAGGTGTCGACGGGGATCCAACCTCGGAGACAGTGGGACGGAATGAGATATTGGCGTCGGACCAGTTAATCAACGGATTAAAGCGGTAGAGCCAATTGTATCCCAGAACCATGTCGCAAGGCGGATCAAGACGGGTGACGAAAAAGTCCTGTTGATGGACTGTGCCGGAAGGAAACCGGATGAGTAGCCGAAGCTTCCGGTTGATGATGGATGATGATCCGTCGAGGTATCGGAGTCTTACGGGGGGAACCGAGTACGGAACAAAACCATTGGATTCTACTATTTTAGTTGATATAAAACAGTGAGATGATCCGGAGTCGATAAGAGTACGTAACACGGAGTTGAATCCCCCAGCGAGACTTGATACAACCGACGGAGGAATGGTTGAACATTCGTCCGGAACGGTGATAGGTGATGATGAATTGATGACGGAAGGTGATAGATCGACGTAAAGGGCATTAGGTGAAAGAGCGGACGCGTTGAGACAAACCTCAGGGAGATCCCCGGAGTCAACGCAACTCGGATAGGGATCGGAGGTATGATCCGAGTTGCTGTCTAATTTTTTGACTGCTCGGGGGATTCCTGAGGAGCGGAAGAAGACTCCGCGCGCGCAGCGCGCCCGGAGGGGGCGTTGGCGCGTTTCTTGCAGTCCTCCGCTTTGTGTCCCGAACCTCCGCAGTACATACAGAGGTTGTTGCGGCGCCGGCGCTCACGCTCCGCCTCCTTGATATGTCCTTCGGGGGGTTCTCGACGTAGGCCGGAGTCTTAGGTTTAGACCCCGAAGCCTTGCCGCCTTTCCCGTTGGCATTCCCCGCTCCGGCGCGTTGATTACCGGAGTTCTGAGGAGGAGGGTTCGCATTATTGCCGCCAGAAGGTTTGGAGGGCTGGCCGCCCTTCTTATCCTTCTGTTTGCCCGACGATTTCCCGGAACGATCACCGGAGCGGTCTCCGGAGTCCCCTGAGGGACCGGAGCCAGGTCCGCGACCGGGATCGCGTTCCCGCTGACGCGCCTTCTCGGCCTCGCGCTTGTGGTAACGGCTGTCGATGAGCCGGGCCACCTGCTTGACACCGGACAAGGTGTTCAAGTAAGCGTGATGCATCATTTCGTTTTTGATGCGGTCCGGAAGTCCTTCATAGAAGGCGTGTCGCAGCGCAGAGTCTCCCCATGTGGTTAGGGAGGCGAGAGTGTCGAATGCCAAGACGTAGGTCGCGATTCGATCACCGTGTTTCATGCGGCAAGTGCGGATGCGATCCTCCGCATCTCCAACCGGATCGTGTGGTCCGAAATTGAGCGTAAGCTCGCTGATGAACACCGGGAAGTTCCCGTCCCAGGCCGGAATGGCCGTGGGGTCATACATATTCGGAGCAAACCACTGCTGAGCGATGCCGCGGAGATACGAGATCATGTAAAGGATCTTGTCATCGTCCTCTGGGAAGTCCTGGGAGCGCTCGGCAAAGTGGAGATAACACTGAGTGAGGAATGGATGGAGTTTAGCGGGGTCCGTGCCGTCGAACGTGTCCGGGTTCCGGAGGTTCGACTTGCTCGACCGAGGTGCCGTGGTCTGATTGTTGTACCGATCCAAGGTAGTGGCAAATTTGGTGAGAGTGTCGATGAGGATTCGTTCTCCTCTGCTCTCAATATCAGGGGCAGCCGGCCTCGGAGGGACGACTGGCCCGGGAGGAACTGCAGGCCCCGGAGGGGGACCTCCACCTCCACCACCACCACCACCACCTCCTCCGCCTCCGCCTCCGCCTCCACCTGCTCCGTCACCCCCGCCTCCTCCTCCGCGACGTCCACGATCAGGACTGCCGTCGGAGCGTCGAGGCGGAGGAGTAGGGGCGCGACTTCCGTCGCCGTCACTTCCCGGTCCGCTTCCACCTCCGTTGCCACCTGGCGGAGCGGAGTGAGAGCGGCTGCGAGATTCCCGATGCTCCGAATGTTCAGAGCGAACGGACGGAGCCGCCTCCGGTATGTTGGGAAGTGGGGTCCGAGTTAGGACTGGAAACGTGCCTCCGATGGGTCCAGAGTCGGGACCGGCAGTGTCGGAGTCAAACTGGGGGCCCGGAATGGGAGACCCAGTGTCTAGGATGTGTCCGGGAGTGTGGCGAGATGGATAAGGTGAACGGGGATAAACGACGGGGTTCTCCGGAGTCTGGGGCTGTGAGACCAGACCCGGAGCATTAAGCGGAGAGACCATAGGTCAGGTAGCAGAGGGCCGACGCATAGTGATATTCGGCGGGAGAGGAGTGGAACGGTATGGACCAGGACCAAAAGACTGGGCATAGGAGCCAGCCATAGCCTGTTGCGGTGAGGGAAGCGTAACTATGTTGCCATAGAGTCGGGATCTACGTCGATTTGGATCACTGCCTTCGGGATACTGTTCTCCCGAAGGGTTGTTGAGGTCGCCATAGTGAGACATGAGATCCAAGAGGTAGGTGAGATTTATTATACTGTTATATCCGAGCTACGGATAAGAGGGCCGACTGACCAGTCGGACGGAGTTCCGAGATACCGGAGTGCGGAGTCGGAACGGAGCGGAGTGACGGAGTCGGGGGGAAAGGGTGACCGGAGGATCGGATGACGCTACACCACTAGAGAGCAGGATGAGCGTTACTACCCTTGGCCTCGGAGTACGGGATAGACGAGACGGAGCTCCGAGTGAAGTTCCGGAGCGTTAACTCAGATTACTTGCAGGGAGTGCGAAGCAACGTTAATAATAAATCTGAAGTACAGTGCTGTAGTCTAAGTGATTAAATACTAAAGGGTCTTATTGTAATACGGAAAGGAGATATGTAAGGTTCCATGCGGAAGTAACAATAAGGTTATATCCGAAAGGGGTGGAAGAAGTCAGGTGACTTGGAAGAAGTAGTTTGGACAATAAGTAAGAAGTCTTGAGCGAGGCGGACAATAAAGGATGTCGCCTTATGGCGCGATACGGACTTCTGAAGGAAGCCCGCCGCGCTCCGTCGTTCCGTCTCCGCTCCGACGGAGCGGAGCCCGGAGTTAACGGAGCGATTCGGCCATCCTCGGACGTATGTCCGAAGGATCGGAACATGGATATAACAGTTCCCACGGGTCAGTGTAGGTGTGCGTAGATACCTACACAGGCCCTGTCTAGCCGACTACGCACAAGCTATCTATAGGTTCCCACGGCTCTGCGTAGCCGACCTAAGCTTACTATTTGTAGTTGAGTGTAGGTGAGTCTAGCTACCTACACTCACCTGCACTCACCTACACTGGCCAACTGCCTCCAACCAGTCCTTTCTGAGTGCGCGTGGCCCTCCGCCGGTCGTTGTGTAAGCTACTACGATCAAAATCAGATCAAGTTTAAGCTCTCGCTTGCCCTGTGGCGTGGAAATTCTGCGCAGATGCAGAATGTTTTCTGCGGCGTGTCGGTCCTTCTCCTCCGTCTACCATGTACCAAGACAGGGAAGAGTGATGTAGCCGCTCACGATTGGCTCACGACCTCGTTTTTATGGGGACTATTGACCTACAATGGGTCTTTCCCGCTCAGTGTAGGTGCCTACACACACCCATGCTTTCCTACGCAGACTCGTGAACAGCTAGACATACCTACACAGACCTCCACTCACCTCCACTCAGCTACAAAGATTCTGCGTAGTCGCCTAGAAATAGTGGTCTTTGTAGCTATGTGTAGATCACCTACACTGACCTATGTCTAGAGGATAGCGGAACGCAGTGATACAGACAGATATTCAAGGCGTGCGTGTATATGTGTAAAGAGAGAGAAAAAAACGCGTCCAAAATCGAGGGGCCGTCGACGATGAGCACAAGAAGACCGGCAGAGGCATTAGGAGGAGCCGCCCGAACCACCCTCACCCTTGTCGCTCTCCTCCTCGTCCTCGTCCTCATTCTCGTATTCGTTGAAGATTTGACTAAGGGACTTGGGGAGCTGGTTGGTCGACCGGGCGAGCAACATGATTTGGGTGTAGCGCTTGTTGGGCTGGGCAGAGTAGGGAAGAATCCCATCGCGGCTGGTCGGTCGGGGTGGAGACGATTTAGGCTCCCTTGGCTTGGAGCCGCGTATTCGGGAAAGCCGCTTGAGGGCCTTCTCCTTCGCGGTGCGGCTGGGCGCGTACTCGGCGTCGTCGGCGTTGCTGTCTTCATCGTCGTCGCTGATGGTCGGCCGACTGACGACCTTCTTCCTCGAGGAGGACTTTGAGGAGGAGGACTTAGCCTTGGCCTTCTTGGCAACAGGCTCATTCTCCTCGTCCTCCTCCGTCGCCGACCTCTTCCTCTTCCCCGACTGCTTCTTCTGTCCCCCCTCACCAGCGGCCTTTTCTTCCTCCTTCCTCTTCCGCTCTCGCTGCCGCGCCTTCTTCTCCCGGCCCACCTTCCGCTTGTGCTCCAGCTTCTCCTCCTCCGTGAGGCCGCTGAGGTTGGTTCGATGGCGCTTCTTCGATGCGCCATCGTCGCTGTCCTCTTCCTCACGGTCCCTCTTGCGGGTGTCCCCCTTACCCGACGTGTCCCCCTTACCCGACTTTGCCGCCTCCCGACTCGTTCCCTTGTCAACGCGATCCTTCTTGGCCTTGGGCCCCTTCGCTGCCACGGCTTCCTGGAGCTCCTTCTTTCTCGCCCCCGACAACGGCTCCCACCGGCAAGAGCGTGCCATCAGCGCCTCGTAAAGGGGACGAAGGCGCTCCACGGTGCCAAGGTTAGAGGGACACATGAAGTCGACGGCGTCGGGCCATCCCTGCAGCTCATAGCCGTGCCTGCGATGACAGTCAACATTAAAAATCTTCAGGGGATGGGACGGATGTTACGTACTCTAGGACAAAACGGTCGTAATCCTCGTACCGCATATTGACCTTTTTGTTAATCTTACGTTCTGTTTGTGGACAAGTCAGTGACAGCGAGCGGTGACAGCGGGCGATGAGCTGGCAAACACTTACCCAGGCCTTCTGAAATCATCCCGGTACACTCCCGCCGCAACGTCTGATACGAGAGGTCGACTGCGACTTGGTCCTTGTTGCAAGTCCAGTTGTCGAAACGAATGGCGAACTGTTCGGTTGTGGTGCGGAGGACTTGAGGGAAGTAATCAAAGACCTGGGTGGTGCCGGCGACCACGGGCCTGATCGTGTTGTTGACGCTCGACCTCCCGATGGCGAAGAACGCAATGGCCCCCGTGCGCCGATGGAGAGCTTCGACCTACAACCTATTAGGACAATCAAGAAGGTGGGCTATCACTCACCTCGCCCTCAATCCGCCTCGTGAAGGCGGTGACGTCCCGCGATGCCGCCGCATTGTTCAGCCTCGTCCCTGACTTCTTCGCCCCTTTGAACTCCGCATGCTCGTTGAGCAGGAGAGCTTCCTCCTCCTCCGTCATGTCCTGGTACTCTGGCGCCTCCTTCAACAACCTCTGCAGCTCGGGGGGTCGTATCTTCTGCCCCGGTGCACGATCTGGATATCAGGTTAGTGAAAGTTATTAAGGTCGAAAAAAGACTCACTGGCGTTGATTTCCTTCGAAAATCACCACAGTTTGGCGTTGTGGAGGGTAGCCTTACGCTCATTGACGAAGGAGGACCTACCCCGAAGCGCCTTCTTCACGACGTCCACCTTCTTGTTGAAACGTTCCGCCAACTCCTGCGCCTTTGCCTTCAGGATTTCGTCAAACGCAGCCACCTCGTTCAAGTACTCCTCCTTTTCCTTCGCCTTCAGCTCCCGATTCAGCTTCATCGTCGCTTTCTCTGCCTCTGAGATCTCGGACTTTTGCTGCGGCGCTTTTGGAGGAGGTTGGGGTACCGCATCGGGGTTTCGACCCGCCCAAGAAGCCCCGTCGAGCAGTAAACTGGGGTCGCCGCCCCCGTGTGGGTTAGCGACTACCACAGGAGGGGCCTTTCCTCCACCTGACTTCCCTTTGTCCCCTTTGTCCCCCTTGTCCCCTTGATCCCCCTTGTCCCCCTGGTCCCCTTTGTCCCCCTTGTCCCTTTTGTCCCCTTGGGCGCCGCTGCTGTCGATGGGCTTGTCGGTGTGCAGGGGAGTTGTGTCGGCGGGCTTTTCAGGCGGCGGGGGAAGCGTCTCGTCACGCGGCGGGAGAGGCGTGCCCTCAGGTGGCGGGGGAGGCGTCTCGTCACGCGGCGGGAGAGGCGTGCCCTCAGGCGGCGGGGGAGGCGTGTCGCTACGCGGCGGGAGAGGCGTGTCGTCACGCGGCGGGGGAAGCGTGTCGTCAGGCGGTGGGAGAGGCGTCTCGTCACGCGGCGGGAGAGGCGTGTCGTCACGCGGCGGGGGAGGCGTGTCGTCACGCGGCGGGGGAAGCGTGTCGTCAGGCGGTGGGAGAGGTGTCTCGTCACGCGGCGGGAGAGGCGTGTCGTCACGTGGCGGGGGAGGCGTGTCGTCACGCGGCGGGAGAGGCGTGCCTTCAGGCGGCGGGGGAGGCATCTCGTCAGGCGGCGGGGGAAGCGTCTCGTCAGGCGGCGGGGGAAGTGTGTCGTCGGGAGGCGGGGGAGGCGTACTGTCAGGCAGCGGGGGAGGTGTACCTTCGGACTCATCCTCGAGCTGGTCCTCCTCCTCGCTGGGGACCGGATCCTTGGCTGCCTTGGACGCTGGCTTTTTCTTCGCGGCGGCGGGAGCTTTCTTCTTGGGCGCGGTTTTTTGGGTTGCTTTTTTAGGTGCTGCCTTTTTGCCTGCTGGGGCTTTGGCACGGGATCTAGTTCTACAAAATGTTAGTAGAACGCGCCGAGCAAGGTGGGGACTCACCTCATTGTAGCTGCGGTCGCGGTCGTGGGAGGGGACAAAAAGACTTGTTGAGTGGCACAGATGACGCCACGTGTTGATCACCAACACGTGACATCGCAATGCAAGAGACAAGGGGGACATCGCAGTGGAACGGACAAGGGGGGCAATGGGGGACACCACGGTAGAGGGACATGAGGCCATTCTTATCTTTTCAAGTGCCTACTGTCCCTCCACCGTGGTGTCCCCCTTGCATTTATCGTCCACGAGGGGACACTGGGGGGACACATTGCTTTCCCCCTTCCATTTTGTCTCCTTTTCACTCTCATTTCAAGGCAAGCAGCTCGTTATGCATTCAAGAGGTAAGTATTATGTACAGATTATCAGCATTTACAGATCATTTTGAAAGCAACGTCGAGGACCTCGGCTCAGGCATCGTCGCGGGGCCGGTTTTCGGTGGTCGGGTCGAAACGTTCCTCGCTCGGAACCCAGTCCTTCGCGATCTCGAGGAACTCCCCATCGAGGTCGTAGTCCGTCTCTTCGCCCTCCTCCTCCTCAACCTCCTTACCCTTTCCTTTTGAACTCGATCCCACCTCCGCCCCACGTTGCCCCTTGGGAGTCGAAGCCAACGCCTCTGCAATCACAGCCCGCCTTGCGCTGGAAGCCAACGACCGCCTGTGTTTCTCCTCCCGATCTTTTTCCTCCATCGCCGCTGTAATCGAGGCCATCCGCATGCGGGAGCTGTTTGGGTCGCGACGTGCGACGCGATGCTGGGGGCGAATGGCGGGCTGCTGCTGGGGCGCGGTGAAGACGGGGGCAGGGATAGATTTTGGGCCGCTGCGACCGGTGCGGGATGGCGGAGCGGGGGTACGGGAGGTCGTGGCCCTCGGCGAAGATGTGCCTCGGGGTGGTGGGCTAATGGGTGAGGTGAGCGACCCGCATCGAGTGCCCGGGCTTGAACTGATGAAGGGGTCACCGTTGCCTGTTCGGGCGGCTGCGAGTTGTTCCGAAGCAGCCTCGCTCGCACCCCGCGCAAAAAAAATGGCCTTGTAATAATTTTCGGTGGCGATGAGCTCGGTGGTGGACTCAGTGCCGGACACCCGAAGGTATTGTTGCAGCGCCGGCTCCAGCCTGCCGTACACGACTTCGCCCCCACGAACGGCAAAGTGCAAGTTGGGCAAGGCTGCAGACGGAGGGGTGATGTGGTGGGGAACATTCCTGGCGGGGGACTGTACAGTCCTGGACGGCGACTGTTCATAGTTGAAGGGTCGGCGGGCACGAGACGGCTCGGGGTCAACTGGGTGGTTATGCTCGCCGAGGCGGCAGTGCACATGCCACTCAGGGTACGAATCCTCTTGTCGGTCGAAGTAGAGGGGGTCCTGACGTCCCTCGGTCAGGGCTGAGACGGCGTGCCTGTTCACCGCGTCATTGCAAGGTAAGTTGTCTCAGTGCAAGATAAGGGAGCTCAGAGTAGAGGACTCACCATGAAGTATACAGCCCAGGACCCGGCGACGGACACTCGGGGTCGGTTACGAGCCATACACAAGGCGAAATTGTTTCATCCCAGCCAGAGGACTGATGGACGGGGGGGGTAGCAGTAATAGTCGGGGGTGGACATGGAGGGAGAGGAGAACGATGCAAGTTGCACCGCCACCTTGGTTGATTCACATGACTGATTTGATGGCTGGGGGGACAGTTTTCGTGCGGTGGGGGGACAGTTTCCGCGCGGTGGGGGGACACTTTTTGCCTGAGGATGGAGTGTTTGTTCAATTGTGGGTACTGTGGCTACTGTGGCTATTGGTTTCAATTCTGATCCTTCTCAGCTGCCTGCTGACGTCGTGCACGAAGATGGGCGGGCATGCGCTCTGCCCAACGGTCCTCCTCAAACCACTGGAACTGCTCGGTAAAGTCTAGCTTTTCGGTGGGTGGAGGGCGACCGCGGTACTTCTTCCAATGGAGGTCCTGCAGCCTCAGGGTGGCCTTGAACGTGATCTCTTTCTTGTGCCTAGATCGTAGGTCAGAACAGGACACCAGAGGAAAGCTGGATGCGCACTTGACACGGTAAGTAGCATCGTGCGTACGCCTCATGTCGGCCTGTGTCTTGGCAAGCCCGGGGTCGTCGAGAGCCTTGCCCCGGAGTCTTCAGGGTGATATGTGGAAAAGTTTCAGTCAGTGTGGGCCCCAGCATGAAGAAAACCATCGCTCGAACCTCGACATCCGCTCTCGGGCTTTTTCATTCAATTTGGCCCGGTTTCTGGGGCCAAAAGTCATTGTCAGACAGTGGCAGGTCTCTCTGAACATACTTGAGTCGATACTTGGCGCATGCGAGCCGACGGGTGTCTCTAGTTCGAGAGTTGGCAGTGGTCGGCTTTTTGGGTTTTTCGGTATTTTCACGGCTGAATGTCGTTGCAGGTGAGGAAGAGCGGGTTGGAGGTAGTCAGGGGGTCCATACGAGTCAGATTGAGCATTGTGGCCGGTGGTTGGGAGAGTTTGTGCTGGAGTAGTGGTGGTCATGGAGTGAAATTTTGGGTAAATACAGTCAAACTGAAGGCATTCTTGAGGTCGATTGAATACTAACTTAGTCTTCCTCAAAAAAAACCAAATTTATTCAGTGGCAGCCTAAGATTGGGGAAGAACTTTCTGTCTCCTCAGAAATCCAAGGTAGTGCTTGAGGAAACATTGTTGAAGGCATTTGTGCGACATTGATTAAACGTGTTCGCGATCAGGCAAAAACGTGTTCGCGATACGTCCCCTTCGTTGACCAACATAATGGTGGTAGGGGGACATTTGTCCCCTTGAAAGGGTCGTGTAGTGGACAGTGTCCCTTTAAGGAGCGATCTAACGGCGGGGGAGGGACACATAAAATTCGAACAAGATGGTATTTAAGGATATGGCATTACATGGCCCGCAATTCCTCTAGTGTAGAAAAGTACCCGACCCCCCTCGACCATCTTTCCCTTGCTTCAGCTCGCTCTCTGCCCACTTCCTCCGCTGACAGACTGTCGAAATAGGCCTCTTCCGACTGGAAACCGTGCTCGATCCACCGAAAGATCCCCCCAGCAGTGTACTGCGTAAAGGAATAACGACACTCATTTGTGCTAATGGGAATGTTGGAATGAAAAATGGCGGCGCTGGGAAGTAGAATGGTGCATCCGGGCGGGAATTCCAGGATAATCTTGCAATCCCACAGGATGAGATGCCCACCCTTGGTGTAGTCATAATTACCCGGGGCAGTAACAGCGCACCATCCAAAGGCGAGATTACCGAAGTCGCGGTGACCAATGCAACAGGTTTGAGGGCCCAGGTTGAAGGTACAGGCGGTCCATATACTGTTGAGGAAAGGCCGCTTGAGATAAGAATACCTCTTGTAGAATTTCCGCATATGGACCGTGTAGTAGCTGAAGAGATTGGGCGCCCAGTTGGCAAAGACACCTGTTCCTTTGTGAGAAGGGGGACGCTTAAGGGGACAGTAGGAGGGACAGGACATACCTGTGGCAAAACCCGCCAACCGGATAAAAGCGATGTTGCTCATTAACGCGCAGAGGACTGCGGTGTTTATGACCCCGTTGACAAGGGCACCGGGCTGTATCTGGCCACCGCCGTACGAGTCGCCGGCGCTGAGCGGGGGGAAGTAGCCTCGACGGTGATGCCGTCTCACCTCCGAGACCTTACATTTCGACCTGGCCTCGTTCAGCGCCTCCACCGCGGGGTCGTGGACATCTCGTTTCCAATTAGGATCGTCGGGGTGGCCAGCAAAGATGGCGAACGCTCGCCCGGCAGCATCGAGAAGGGGCCGGGTTTTACTGGGGGTTAGATTGGGGTCAGAGTAGCATCAAGAAGGAGTCTATGTCGAAACGCACGGCCCAAGGTACTTGACATATTGGAAACCTTTAAATCTACGTTGATCCCCAAAGAAGTCATGAATGTGGTGCGATGGTGTCCACCCCGGCTCTTCAAAGTTGGCTGCCCTCTCTTGCTCGGACTGGCCATTATCCCGGAGGCCAATCCAACCGGTCGACGCGACGCGGTGCTTCATCAACTGAAACCTGGTCTTGACTGGGGCGGCATTTGTGACATGCTTTGGTCGACGAGCGGGGGGCAGCAGATTGATATGTTCGTTGACCTTGGCAGCCTTACGCGCTGCATTTCGGCGGGCTTTAGAGCCGGCCTTGTCTCGAGCCTTACAAGGGCCAGAGGTTTGCGCTGGAGGTGGGGGTTGGGTGGTCTGGCTGACGACATCGGAATGTTCAATGAAAGTAAATGTTTCTACTACCGCCACAAGGGCCTCATCGACCGTGTCGGGTTCCGTGAGGTCTTCGTCCTGTTCCGCATCGAGGGCGGACACAACAGCGCCCGAGATCTGAAATCCCGGGGAGGCGGTGATGGCCTCGCCCTCCCACGGCGAAAAAAGCGCGTCCAGAGCGCGTCTAAGGGCCAGAATGGCTCAATATTACAGGGTTTCGAAGAACTGAAAAACTTACCACGCGAAAATCGTGAAATAACGCGTCGTAGACCGCGTGAAACCCTGGCAGAAGAAAAAAAAGTAAGCATGGAGAGGCAAAAAAAAAATGAGCAAAGCACAAGGGAGAATCAGGGAGAATCATGGTACAACTAAGCAATATCTGAATATGCCACTTGAAAATGCCGCTTCCACTACTTATGCCACTCACTTCCACCTATGCCACTTTGTTCCCGGGCTCGAGTGCCACCGTGACATAGGTTTAGTGAGTGGTTGGGTGGAAAGGGAGCATTACAGGGACAGAGAAGAGAAGGTTGGGTAAAAGAATGGGCGGCTTACCTGGGAACGAGGGCATAGTTGGAGGGTTGGTGGTGGTGGTGTCGTGCGAGAGAAAATGGATGTGTCAATCAATGGTTGATGTGATCGATCGCACGCCAAGCCGGTGTCTACCACACCGCGGTCCCCTTAACCGTGTCCCGACACCGCAGCCTTGCTAAAGGGACTGCACGCTCGCACGTTCAAGTCGGTGTCTACCACACCGCAGTCCCCTTAACTGTCACAGCCTTGCTAAAGGGACATCACGTGGCAGATCAACAACTCGCCGTCCCCCATCGCAATGCCCAAAGACAAGAAGAAACGCGGTGTCGTGGTCAGACCGCAACAGGTTCGCGTCAGCGTTCCCGTACAAACCCAGAGTGGCGGCTCCCGGTCACGCATGAGGACAATAACACCCAACCTCTCAGCGAAGCTTCGCGACGAAGCCCAGAAGACTTTGACAGAACAGTACAACGGTGTGTTGTATCGAAACTCCCGGCTTCTTATGCATGTATAACTCACTGTTCATTCAGCCCTCCCGGCTGCAGGTCGCTTGGCGTTCAACAAGCTGCGAGACGTTCCGGATCCTGTGCCGCCGGTCCAGGCTGAAGACGACTGGGACGATTTGGGTCCGGCTGGGCTAGAGGACCTCCAAGATGCCTTGAATGGGGATGGACTCATGGAGAGTGGGGCCGGAGGGGAATTCCGTGACACGCTGGAGGAGGTTATGCGTCGAGAGCGGGAGCGAGCTCAGAAGAAAAAGTAACTCATGTCTTTCCGCCTTCCGTCTATTTCCCGTTCTGACTGATACCTACCTTTGAATGCCAGGCGATATCCCGACACACGGAACCGCCGCAGAAGAGTGGAGCAGCTAGCAAACCTCTTTGAGGGCCAGCTGGAGGCCATGACAAACTCCTACATCTCGTGGAGCTTGTCGATTCAGGGTTCACTGGACAAGGAGCCCCCGAACCCGGATCCGAAAGAGGTTCAGAAAGAGTTTATGATCATTGTTGTCGATGTATTCCGTGTGTATGTATTTTATGTCCAGTAACCATGCTAATCCGCAATTTGGCAGGTACATACACTGCTTGTGTCCCTATCTGTTTCAAAGATAAATTTACAAACTGCTCCCTGGTCGCCCGAGGCCTTATTCCCTGCGCGCCGTGGAACCCAAAACTCGTGTTGAGTATCCGGCTGCTCGAACTTTTCCGGGTCGCCCGCCTCCGAACTCCCTCTCTGTCTATCCAGGGATGGATGAAAACAATTGCTGAACTGCACGGCACCGCCTTCAAGCCCTACAGTGCGCAACAATTCTCCATAGGTTATGATGCCTATTGTGCGCTGTTGGAGAACGCAGATTCCCGTGTGATGAAGGCGTTGAGTCGAGACGAGTTGAACTGGCGGCGGAAGAATTGTTGTCCAGGGTGCATGTACAAGCTCGAGGGAGAGGAAGAGCTCGAGTTCTCCATGCTGGTGACCATGGACGGGAATGACTCCTTGAAGCGGGTCCTTCGTCGGGAGCCAAAGGATTTTGACAATGATGGGAACCTCATCCCCGGCCAATCGAAGGAACGATTCGACCCCCGGGCGGCGAATGTGGGGAAGGACTACTTCATTCCACGGGAGAAAGTCAACCTTTGGTCGAAGGATAAACTCGATGAGTGGCGGAAAGCTTGGGAGGCAAGGAAGAAGAAGAGCAGGGAGGAGGAAAAAAGAAAGGCGACACAAAGTGTATGTTTTAGCTTCAGCTTAAGGGGACACCTTGAGGGGACAATTCACGTTCTGACTATTCCTACAGGAGCCCAATGAAGCCGCTGAAAACGCACCCGAGACAACCGTCCCCAGCGAAAGCACCCCAGCGGCACAGCCAACCCCAGAGGCGCCGGCAGGAGCGGCGGCCGGGTGCGAAGAGCGGTGGAAGAACCTTGGAGATGATTCTTCGAAGAGGATGTGGGGGATTTATGACGAGACGGGAATCTTTCTTTGTCTGTGTCGGCATGGATTTGTACTGTTGGTCGAAGACATGGTTCGGAGCGGGGAGCTGTAAGTTGTTCTTCCTACCAACAGTCAACACTTGCTGACAAACCTGCAGATCCAAATATGCCCTGGCTGCCTGCGCCGAGCTCTTGGAAGACTTCGACGGAGGTGTTGGGTCGGGATATGATGTAGGCTGCGGATTCGCCGGGACTCTATTCAACAGTCCTCTCGGAGCCAAAGCCCTCTTGAAAAAGTTCATGTTCCTCGTCGGTGCATTTCACGGCCATGCCCACAACCGACTCTGCCAGCTCATATACCTCGCCACCTATGTGCTCGGACTAGGGCTGGAGGACCTTGAGGGCTGTGAGCGGTTTTTCTCCAAGTCCAACGCCATGGCGGCCTCCGTTCGGTACGCCAGTGTCTTCCATAGGAGACAAATCCTCGCATCCTACTTTAAGCACTTTGATACCAATGAGACTTATGCCAACTTGAGTAAGCAGAGCTTCACCTTGATTGAATTCTGCTAAATTCATTTCTAGGTAAGTTTTTGGTCGACAATTACTGGCAGGCCTTAGAGATCCTGGAGGGCGAGCCGGCGTTGTACCTAGGGATGAAGGCCGCCGGGATTGATGACGTCGCCGAGTTTCCAAGGTGATTGGAGGCAGAATTCACTTTTTTGAAGAGCCTTATGGCCGATTGTGAGGAGGATACCCTGCATATGGAATACTATCAACGGCTCGTCAATTTGGCAGATCGACGGTATGTTCTTATGTCCGTCTTGCTGTGTTTCCGTTGCTCATGTGCCTTCCCCGTCTTGTCCCCCTGTCCCACTACGGCGTCCCGCTATGTCCCCTTTGGAATGTCCCCCTACGTCCCCCCACTGGCGCAACACGTCCCGTTAAACAGTCTGAAACTCGAGCTTATGAAGCGCAAGGACTCGACTGCCTCAGCGACCGTTCGACGACATGCCCAGGAAAACTTTGACAAAGCCTGGATAGAGGTGCAGGAGACCGAGGTTAGAATGGGCGTAAAGGAACGGTGGCTTGACACATCACCTGAGTGGGCGGAAGCGGCTCATCTCGTCAGCACCAAGAGGTACCGTCTGGTGTTGCTGAAGTTAGAGCGACTGGTAGTCCAAAGAATGTTTGAGCTGACAAAGATGAACTTGTCTCAGACTGGTGAGTTACCGAGTGCTAGTTCTGAAATCTTTTTACTAAATGTGAACAGGGTATAAGCTTCGGAAACATATTGCCAAGGCCCTTCAAGTCCGGTCACAGGCCATTCGAAATGCACTGAATTCTTACAATACTGCAGCCAAGTCCATTGTGCCTGCTGGTCGTCAGCTCAGCTGGTCCGAGGTCATCGAGTATGCCTTCCTTGCTGACTTTGACTTACTCCGAAAGCCGTCTGAGCTGGGGGAGGTTCGTCCCTGGTCGACACCAGCAGCCCGTCTACTCCTTGACAAGTACTTCAAGATTGAACGAGCTCGAGAGGAGATTCGACGATGCAACATCGAGATCCGACGGGTTATCACCAGCATTCGTGATGAGAAGGCCTTCCTCACTGCCAAAGAAAATGAACTTCAGGAGTCAGACCCAGGACTTGCATGGTGTATCCGTCGGTATAGATTCCGTCGGGAGCGGTATGACCTGGTTCACATGGAGCGGTTTCAAAAGCTGGCGAAGCAGGCAGGATCACAGTTTACTGGGACTCTCGAGCCTGGGGTTCGGCTTCGACAGGTGATTCCAGAGCCTTCAGGAATGGAGGGAGTGGTGGAAACTGGGAGACAGGAGGACGAAATCCAAGCACAGGCCCTAGCAAGAGAGATGGAGGCAGTAGGGGCTTCAGAGGATGAGGAGGAGGATGATGATGATGATGTTGGAGGAGAAGAAGAGGATGCAAAATTGGCAGAGGAGCTACACACAATCTTCATAGTCTCAGAGGATGATCCTGTCCCCCTGTCCCCCTAGTCGATCATGTCCGAGGATGATCCTGTCCTCCTGTCCCCCTAGTCGATCATGTCCCAGAGGATGATCCTGTCCCCCTGTCCCCCTAGTCGATCATGTCCCAAGGTTGTTTTGCGTCCCCACACCGTCGATACGTCGAGGTGACGTCCCCCTAGAGTGATCCTGTCCCCACACCGCTCGATACCCCAAACATGTCCCCCTTGTCCCTACACCACAAGTGCTTGCCCGTGTCCCCCCTGTCCCCCCACCGCCAACACCTGGTGTCGGTGAGCACCCCAAGTCGGTGTTGTCCCCTCACACCGCCAGAACACTACCTGTCCCCCCTCCCACAGGGTGACCGTCCCTCTGGTCCCCCCCTGGTCCCCCTGGGTCCCCCTCACTTCCCCCTAGGTCCCCATAGGGTACCCGTAGCGGGGACATAGCGGTGGAGGGGGTCTTGTTGGACCACATTTAGGGGGACTAAATGTGGTCTAACAGGTACCGTTAGTTGGGCTTAGCAGGTGCGTTGTAGGGTAGACATCAAGTACTAAGGGGGACACTTTCCCTACTTAATCGTCGTAGGGTAGACATTGAGCACTAAGGGGGACACTTTCCCTACTTAATCGTCGTAGGGTAGACATTGAGTACTAAGGGGGACACTTTCCCTACTTAATCGTCGTAGGGTAGACATTGAGCACTAAGGGGGACACTTTCCCTACTGAATCGTCGTAGGGTAGACATTGGGCACTAGGGGAGACACTTTCACTACTTAACCATCGTAGGGTAGACACTACACACTAGTCCTCTGAGATCATATATATGGTGTGAAGTTCCTCCGCCAACTGCTCAGCCCCAGCTCGTTCACCCACATCAGCAGCAATCTCCAACTCTTCATCTCCCTCGCTAATAACTGCGCCCGGCTCTCTGACTCTGCCACTCCCTGCATTGGCTCCGGGGCAGTTGGCCTTGGCAACCGCACACCCGGTTCAAGTGTTCCGGTGAACCTCTCCTCAGCCTTCTTTGGAAGATCTTCGAATTGTTTCATGTGAGATACATCATATCGCTCCCGTTGGAGCTGATACTTTTGTATACACCATGAAAGATCCGGGTCAGTCCGGGAGCTCATTCTCCTTGGCAATCAGGAAAGTCCTCTTATCTCAGCTGCTTGTAACCACCCGATGAATCTCGATGTTACAATGTTTGATCTCCTCCCGTGCCCTTTCAATCATGAAATGGCCGCTGGTGTCGACGAAGGTCGTAATTCCAGCTCATATGGTCAGGATAACAAGTTAAATGCTGGGTCCTTCCCACAGGCTCAATGTGTTATTTCTGGGGAGTTGCCCCACAGCCACAATATATATATATTCCCTCTGCAGGGCTCCCCACACTGTTGATGGCAGCTCTGGAGGCCGTCGGAGTTTGAAATAAAGGTCATTTGAAACTGGATAAACCATAAATCAATGAAAATGGTCGAAATTGATGGCTGTTTGTATTGGGGTGGTATAGCGGGCCATATTGGGTTGCAATTGATGCCTGGTTGCTTTAAAAGCTAATATTGGTTGAAAAAGAGCCAGCTCTGGGAAAGTATTTTGCATTTTGCGGGCCAGCAGAGCCACTGGCTTGGAAATGGTGTTAATGACTCTGGTAGCCCTCAATGAGCTCTACAAGATGGGTATAGAGATCAAGGGTTTGACCGATAACTTCCTTTTTGGGACACTACCGCTTCTCATCCCAAAAAGGAAACTTTTGCTCCCTAGCGCACAATTGAACCGTTTTGGATGGTCTAACTGTGTATTGATGTTATTACAGGTGCCTTGCAGCCAACTGGAGCACAGTAGAGCCTGTTACAGTGCAATAATAGGGTGAAAATGGCGAAAATTGATCAATCATAATCTGGCCACAATACCTTGGGATATACCAATCAAGATGGTTTTCAAATGTGTCCACTTGTTCCCCTAGGCTGCAAGGACACCCTCCAGGTTATATATCAGATCCTGGTGATGATGAACATCACAATTTGGCCATGCAAGGAAATCGCACTTTGACCCTATTATGCACTCCTCCATGATGTAATATATCCTGAAACATACCTTTAGGGACTGGTTCATGTATTTGTATTGGAAAAGTGAGAAATTATCACCTAGGGAAGCCTATACCTCATGGTTTGAGGTGATTTTGTTTTAGATTCTTGTTCACCATATTCCCCATGCCACAGGTCCATAGATCATGTTCTGAAGGTTCCTACTAACTCTCCTGAGCTATATGAACAGTTTTAAGTCAAAAGGCTGGCCAAAACATGATGTAAAAGTCGAAAATGAAAAATAACATATTTTTCTCATTTCATATATAGGGCACCAAGGAGACCATATTGAGGGGAATAAACAATGGGAATGAAATCAGACAGTATAATTACTCCAGATTATGCTTTATTTCAACTGTTTTGGTGAAATTTTGGCTGACTTCTGTTTCCGAGGAATTGAGTTCAAATGCAAACTTTTGGTCTATGTGCTGGCCATGGTTCAACACACCATCTGGCCAAATCTGGACCAAAACAGTTGAAATAAAGCATAATCTGGAGTAATTATACTGTCTGATTTCATTCCCATTGTTTATTCCCCTCAATATGGTCTCCTTGGTGCCCTATATATGAAATGAGAAAAATATGTTATTTTTCATTTTCGACTTTTACATCATGTTTTGGCCAGCCTTTTGACTTAAAACTGTTCATATAGCTCAGGAGAGTTAGTAGGAACCTTCAGAACATGATCTATGGACCTGTGGCATGGGGAATATGGTGAACAAGAATCTAAAACAAAATCACCTCAAACCATGAGGTATAGGCTTCCCTAGGTGATAATTTCTCACTTTTCCAATACAAATACATGAACCAGTCCCTAAAGGTATGTTTCAGGATATATTACATCATGGAGGAGTGCATAATAGGGTCAAAGTGCGATTTCCTTGCATGGCCAAATTGTGATGTTCATCATCACCAGGATCTGATATATGACCTGGAGGGTGTCCTTGCAGCCTAGGAAAACAAGTGGGAACATTTAAAAGCCATTTTCATCGCTATATCCCCAAGATATTGTGGCCAGAATATAATTTATCAATTTTCGCCATTTTCACCCTATTATTGCACTATAACAGGCCCTACTGTGCTCCAGTTGGCTTCAAAGGACATGTAACACCTTGTATATAAGGTTAAATCATCAAAAACTGTTGAATCATGAGCCTGGGAGGGGCTGATGTCAATAATTTCCTTTTTGGGACAAGAAGTGGTAGTGTCCCAAAAAGGAAAGTCATCAGCCAAACCCCTGATGCCTATACCCATCTTGTAGAGCTCATTGAGGGCTACAAGAGTTATTAATACCATTTTTTAACCAGTGCCCCCGCTGGCCTGCAAATGTAAAATCCTTTCCTAAAGCCGCTCTTTTCAAACCAATATTGGCTTTTAAAGCACCCAGGCATCAATTACAGCCCAGTATGGGCAGATATAGCACCCCAATACAGACAGCCATCAATATTCGGACAATGGCCAATTCCCTGGCAAGCCCAAGCAAATGCCGAAGCAAACCATGCAAAGCTGGGATGATGTTTCCCAGCAAAGGGGAGGCACCTGATGTATCCAAGGGATCCTGGGATCACCCACACTTTCCTATATAGTATCACCAGGAATAACGAGTATATACGAAACCCGGAACGTACGATACATTGGGGACCTCGGCACATTAGTTCAACTTCGGTACATTCGCGTCAATGTACCGACTTTGCATCAAAGGCGGCACTTGCCTTTTTAGCTATGTACCGAGTTTCGGCAAACAGTTGTTTCAGGACTGGACCACGTGTCACACCACCCCCGCCGTTCCCTCTTGCTTTCTACTCCCACCATCCCTCCCTCAACGCGTTCACGACCCGTCGAAAGCGCGTCAAAATGGCGCCCGATGCCAACGCGCCGTCAAAGCGCTCACCAGCCGACCAAGAATACCTTGACAGCGTGACAGCCCGTCAGTTGATGGAGTTCCGGAACTTCGTACGTATTTCTCACAGCGCATGTCGTGGTCTTGGTCCTCGGCTTTTTTTTGTTGACGCATCGAGCAAGGTCTTCACCCCGGGTTACATCGCGCTGCACGCTAAAAAATTCCTTGACGATGTCGATCAGAACTGGGTCGACATCACTGCGTTGAAGGATTATCTCCAGCAATTTTCTACCCCCAGCGCGTCGTTTCCGCTCCCACCACCCGAGGTTACTGATCCGGTCAAAATCGAACCTCCCTCGGCGACCACACACTTTGTGAAAAGAGAGCCTCAGGTCATCGGCGTCCCGGATACCTTCAAATTGCGCACCTTGAACGAGGATGGCCGAGAAGTGTTGGAAATCTTGTCAGACTCGGAGCCGGACGTCGATAACCGTGACTCGGACCTCGAAGTGATGGACGCACTCAGGCCTAGTTCGCGCTCTTCTAGTGTGATTCCATCCTCATGTGAGCTATTTTCACGCATTTTGGATCTTACTAATTTTTAGATGTCGATCCCCGTGTTTCTGATTCCGAGGGACACGACATGGCCGGTCGAGATATAGCGTCGTCCAGTTTCTCCGGTGAGCACTCCAATTATCTTGGATGCCGCCATCGCTAATTAATTCTAGATGCTGACAATTTCGAATCCGATTGCGAGGAATCGCGCAAATATGCTCCTGCAGGTAGGCAAAAGTATATTATTATTCCTACATCACTTCTCATTACTTGCTAGACACCGCGGATCTGGTCGAGTCCGACACGGTATGGCAAGACGATGGGACATCACTTGTTCGTATTGGACAATTCCGCCCCACTCGGAGAACAACGGTCCAGCGGATGGAATACCGGACCGGTCCTGCACTACTTTATCCAATTCACCGTGTCCGTACAGGTATTGTCGTCGACCTCAGCGACTACAAGTACTGGTTCCGCGATCCAACCACGAAGGAATTAATTACCCTACAATCGATTATTTTCAACTCGGTTCGTTTCCGTGATGGGGTTCGAGTTTTATTCCGACTTTTCCTACCAGGATAACGACTCGTGGGACTGGGGCGGTGGCGGTGCAAGCGCGAAGGCAAAGGTTACGTTCGCTCCAGGTGAAACGGCTGTCGAGTGCAGACGCATTGGAATGACCTGTAGAGGTGTTCATGCATGCAACCAGCTCGATCCCGCCCTTCGGAATGTCGTCCGTTTCGAGTTGGATCCAACGTCGCGCGATGCAGTTATCGCTGCGCAGCAAGACACCCGGCGCAGGGACGGTAACACTCCTGAAGAACGAGTGGCGCTGTGAGTTTTTGTTCCCTTTTGGTATGATTTCTGACGACTTTCCTAGCTTCATGAAGCTGTTACACAACTCCAAATGCCCCGCGATCGATTCCAAAGGCAATAAGTGTCTGGGCGGTCCGTTGCTCAAGACTAAAACTCATGTATTTCTTTTTGGTGCTCGCATTGTACTTCTCCCCTTGCTAACGATTCCCTGGTTTAGGGGAGTTCTAACGGCCACGACCACTTCATTGGATGTTCCGACTGGAAACCGCAGTGGAAAGATAATCACCTTTACAAAAGGATCCCCGACAACGTCAACGCAAACCTCCTCGCGAAAGCTCTTGCTGGCCAAGCTCTAACCGACGACCCGGCCAAGGACACTCAACCCTGCAGCGCCATCGTTCACCCGCGCACTGGACTCAAAAAAAAAAATTGCTGTACCGTTCACACACTTTTTCATTGCATCTAAGTACTGATTTGTTCGTAGCTCATGCCCACATTGTCAATGGGAAGCAGGTGCACGGCCGAATCGAGAATTACGCTTGCAGCGCCTCCCGCTACATGTGGATCCCCAAAGATCCTTCGATTCGGAAAGTACTTATTATTCACGCTGCAACGCCCCACAACCATCCAATGCCGATGCTCACCAAAGCCACATTCGAAGTCAAAGAGACCTACCGCAGCATCATCGCTGCAAACGGTGTACTCGGGGCGACGGTGTCCAAAATTGACAACGGTATTTATTATCTTCATATATTATTATCTTCAGCTTACACTTTTTACAGCACCATCGACTAAGCTCCTCCTGAACGGTAAAACACCGGCCGGATACGCTCCGGCCCTGTACAACAAACGTCTCAAGCAGGACTTACTCCATGCTGCTAAGCTCGAGAAGTACCCGGACGGTCTTGATGTCGATGGTAAGTTTTCCTGTTCATACGCAGTATTCCTCTCAAACTATTCAGCTATTCTTCCCATATTCTATGCCGAATTGACCAAGCCGCTTCCCGAGCGATACATCCACAGTTACATCAAGACGGGTAAAGGGGAGATAGTTATTTTAACCTTTGTTCCTTATCTCCTGAAGCTTCTCGACGATCCTGGTGTAACCTCGTTCGATGGCGATACAACGTTCAAGGGTGTCGAGGGCAAGGTAAACGAATGGGAACTCACTATATTTGCCAAGGTGGTTCAACGCGGTGAGTGAATATGTTTGTACCGTTCCCGGTCATTGATAACATGTGGAATAGCGGCATCTATTCTGCGCGCCTATATCAACCGTGCAAGTGCAGATTTCTTTGAGCTCTTGTTTGACGAGCTTCAGCGCGTTAAGCTGATGGTCACGGGAAAGCCCATCGCACTCAAGGCTTTCGTTCGAGGGGGTAATCTTCTAGTGACAAATGTGGACATGGATGCGCCGCAAGTCATCGGACTGTGTCGTTCAGTAATGAAGTATAACGACCCAGAGTACAGCGGCATTCCCGCGGATACCCCCCCTGAGAAGGTCGCACCTTATTTCATCAAAGTATGCTGGCGACACGGAAAAGAGTAAGGTTTTGCCACATGTTGATTCGCCTCTGAGGCTCATTCATTCAAAGGCCCATTCATGACTTCAGATCGCTTGTATCGACAGCAGATTTCAACCGGCTCATGAACTTTGTTTACATTGACTCGAAAGAGTCTCTTGACGAGTTCTCGGTGTTTGTATACGGTCTCAAGGTCAAGAAAATTAGTGGTCGGTGTTTATTGTACACATAGTCCTCTTCTAACTCATATGTTGTCCCTCAGATTGGTGGAAGCACAAAGAAATGCACGAGTGGATTATCCCGTGTATCGTGAAATCGCAATCCCGCATTCCCCCTGACGTGTGGGACAGCACACCGTCAACTACGAATACCAACGAGGCGCAGCACCAATGGACCAATACTCAGACCGGGATCCGATTGCCACCGGTCGAGGCCCTCGAGGCGTAAGCGAACATCGCTCATGTATATTTTTACTGCAACTCATCATCGACAGTCGGCGTATTGTGGATACCAACTTCGCGGAGGAGGTCAAAATGTCCTTGCGCACCGGCATCCTTTCAAACTCCAACAACGACTTGTCTCACCGTATGGCCCGCAGTTCTCAACGTCAATCGGCTATCGCCCGTAAGGCTTCCGAGTCACGTACGGCCGCCGACGCCTCGGCGGAGCTCGAGCTTCAAATTGTTGCCGAGGCAGAGAAACGTCGCGTGTCCAATGAGACGACGAAGGCCCTGAGAGAACAGCTCAAGATTGAGAAGGGTAAGCGCAAAAAGGGTAAAGCGGGTGAGATTCTCTCTGCGAGCTCGAGTGGTCGTGTGAAAACCACGCGAGGGAGAGCAGGTGAGCTCATTCTATCCCATTCATCGCAGGGACTTTAAATTCTTACAGGTGTAGTGTCTGTACCCGCAACCCAGACCCCACCCGTCGAGCCACCGCCGCCTTTCAAACCCCCGTTTATCGACATGGGCATTCTCCCTCAAACCGGTCCCACCGAACCTGCTCTCGACCCAACACTTGAATTTATTCGGAACTTCGACTTTAGCTCTGCGATGGCCGATGCCCTCGACCTCGGCCCCTTGTTTCCTACGCACAACACCCCATCATCTGCCCCGGATTTTGACCCGGCGTTCGTTGGACTCACGGCGCCTGACACCCTTCTCTCTGTCGAGCCTAACCCCCTTGACGAGTTCATGGCTCTCTGCGAAAGCTCAGGCATTTTCTTCATTGACCCGGTCACCAGTTCCACCGTCACCCCCGCAGTATCCAACTCCTCTCCATTATTACCGCCGCCTCCACCAGAATCCCCGCCCGCTGTGAGCTATCACTTTGTGATACGCTCCCTCCGTGGCTGAAAAAGGCAAATACGCACTACGGAGCACGCACGGGAAAAGGGGCACGCACAGGAAAAAAGGTTGCAAAAAACGACCTGACCCCGATTCGAACGAGGGCCTCGCAATTGTAATCAGAAGAGAGTTGACTGCAAATGCGCGCGTTACCGTTACGCCACCAGGTCTACGCTACAAGACGTCGAAAAGGTGTCGACCCACGGTTGATTCTCTCCTGTGGAAGCAAAAAACGACCCGACCCCGAATCGAACGAGGGACTCGCAGTATAGTGCAATATTGTCAAGAAACTACAACTGCGCGCGTTACCGTTACGCCACCAGGTCTACACTACAAGACGTCAAAGAAAAGGTGTCGACCCACGGTTGATGCTCTCCTGCGGGGAAAAAGGTACATGGCCTGACCTCGAATCGAACGAGGGTCTCGCAATTGTAATATCGCGGAAAAGTGGAACTCGAGTGCGCGCGTTACCAGTTACGCCACCAGGCCTATCACCAAATAAATCCCCGAAGCACCACGGACCTCACGAAAATTAACAAATCGACATGACGCATACGCAGAACACGGAAGAGGTACTACACGGGGTACGGAAAGTGTCGCCACGCGGTACATATCAAGCTACGGAAGGAGGGTGTGAGCTACG